>CM062288.1:277004741-277123919 GCA_031216915.1 Pictodentalium vernedei
CGTTCAAAAAATGTTATTGCGTCAGAAAAAAGGGAAAAAAATACTATCCGAACAGTACAATGCATTGCAATGAAGAGCAAAGTCTCAGGAATCCCATTGTGTCCCTCTTTTAATTGTATATTACGTATCTTCCAGAGGAAATCGTCATAAGAGGGGTAAACCTTTTGTTTACAAAAAAGAGTGTCAGAAATGAGAAATGCGAGAAAACATCGACTCGTCGTTTTTAAACGTCTCGCGAAAGGAAAATACTTAAAATTATAGAATTTCTTGCAGACACACTTGTTTTTAGATATTTTATTAACAAGCGTGCGACTTTGTGACCAACAATTTTGATTTTTTTTGTACAAGCAAATGAAGTTTAAAAAATGAACGACAAATGCAGCGCAACTTGCGTTTCTTTTGTGTTGTTGTCGTTTCGATTTTTGACTGAACCTGTCAGATGACGCCATATCCGATATCTATGGGTGACGCTATTCCTGCACGTTCACTTGTTCCTTTTTCAGAAATCTAATTCGATTTCTACCAATGAAAACAATACAATTTGATCAACTTCGACTCCTATTTTTCGTCCATGGTGTTAACTTCCGGACACAGATTTTTGGATTGCATGGTTATATATTTTTCTGAAATATTCTAAATTTCGATCTTATATTTTCACACATACACACACGTTACCATTATGCTCTCTTCGTTCGTGGCCTTCAGCCACTCACTACGTTCGCTAATAAATTTTGATATCGTCTAACGTTGGGTAAAGGGTTTATTTAACCAACAAGAGTGCATGTATCGCTGAAGCAATACAATGTCCCCTACCGGACTAATGAGCATTAATAATTATACAAATGTTATAATCTAGATGTGATCAGCATGAATTCTGTTGAAGCATTTCCAAAAAAAGTCCAGAAAACTGATATTTTGGCGCTTTTCCATATTTCCAAGGGCCATAACTCACACAAGAATAATGCAATCAGCATGAAACTCAAACTTGATCTGTAAGTCATCGTTCTATAGTAGGTTACCAAGAATGAAATCATTCCGTTGAAGCATTTCCAAAAAAAGTCCGGAAAACTAAAGTATGACTGACAGACTGACGGATGGACAGAGTGCAAATGAAACTTGATCTGTAAGTCATCGTTCTATAGTAGGTTACCAAAAATGAAATCATTCCGTTGAAGTGTTTCCAAAAAAAGTCTGGAAAACTAATGTATGACCAACAGACTGACTAACAGACTGACAGATGGATGGACAGAGTGTAAATGAAACTTGATCTGTAAGTCATCGTTCTATAATAGGTTACCAAAAATGAAATCATTCCGTTGAAGAGTTTCCAGAAAAAGTCTGGAAAACTGATATTTTGGCGCTTTTCCATATTTCCAATAGCCATAACTCACACAAGAATATGGCAATCAGCAGGGAACTCAAACTTGATCTGAAAGTCATCATTCTATAGTAGGTTACCAAAAATGAAATCATTCCGTTGAAGCGTTTCCAAAAAAAGTCCGGAAAACTGATATTTTGGCGCTTTTCCATATTTCCAAGGGCCATAACTCACACAAGAATAATGCAATCAGCATGAAACTCAAACTTGATCTGTAAGTCATTGCTATATAGTAGTTTACCAAAAATGAAATCATTCCGTTGAAGTGTTTCCAAAAAAACTCTGGAAAACTGATATTTTGGTGCTTTTCCATATTTCCAAGGGCCGTAACTCACACAAGTATAATACAATCAGCATGAAACTCAAACTTGATCTGTAAGTCAATGTTCTATAGTAGTTAACAGAAATGAAATCATTCTGTTGAAGCATTTCCAAAAAAACTCTGGAAAACTAAAGTGTGACTGACAAACTGACAGACTAACAGACTGACAGAGTGCAAACCTACAGTCCCCTCCGATGATGCCAGTAGGGGACTTATTAGCTTTGCAGCTAGGTAATGCATAGGTTACAGTAAAACCTTACTGAAAAATAGCCAACTCTAATCAGAAACAAGAAGCACTGTCACAGTGCCAAAGCTGCGACGATTCGTGTAACGCCAATGATGTTTTAAAACTCATTGGTGACAAAAAATACTTGTTGGTGACAAGTCCATAAATGTGACAGAAATTATCCGAATGACATGCACTATTGAGAGGGTGTAGACATCATGAAGATACACTTGCATACCAAGTATGGCATCATTCCATCAAGTATTTTAGGAGTTATGGTGTTTTTTAAACTCATTGGTGACAGACCGACCGACCAACAGACCGACCGACAGACAGACCGACCGACATCGCCACATATAGAGCTGCTCATCGCAGCTAAAAAAGAAAACATAGTTTCAATTTATTACTCATTCTCAACTGTTTGAGGGCTAGATTATTTTTGGTGGTCTGAATTCGTTATTCAAAACTTGTTTTATTACAAATGGGCACTGTCCAATAATTTGTAATAAAACAACATTATATAAACAAAATATTATTTGCATTTGAGTGAATATGAAACATGGACAAGAAAAATGTTGGCTTTTACTCTGGTACTCTCATTTTTCTGAAAGCCCTGACAGTGACTTCCAGCACTTAACCAGTTAAGGTGACAAAGAAAGGCAATAGATTAATCTCTGATGGTAGAGAAGAATCAATAGTTACTCACACATGAAGTGCCAAACAACTGATTATCTTTGTGCAAAACACATGTAGCAACACATGTTAGTCATTAGATGGTCTGTTACAAAAATAATTATTATTTGCTCATCAAAGGGATATATAGACAATGATATGTTTATATTTTTGTGTTTATGTTTCCTTCATAGGTGGTAAAATGATTAACGACTTACTTAATTTTTACTTGAATTTTGCCTGGCATTCTATGAGTTAACGCTTTACTGCTACAATGTAAGAAATAGCATTGCTTTGCTTGTATTCCGGTAGGTAAAGATGATAAAATTACAAGAATTACTCTACAGAAAGGTATGATCTATAGAATAAAGGTGGATACAAGAGACAAAATTATGGACAGAGAGCAGATATCTTATGCTGGGCAACTCACTGTGGAGTAAGAGGCTGAGCTGTGCTGTGCAGCAGTGACAGACACCTCACAAAGGCAACCCACAACCTCAATAACCAATAAAAGCCTGAGTACCAATCAAATAGCTATCACAGATCCAATAAAATACCTAAAGCAAGCCAAAATGGTTAAATTAATTCAATTTTGCAAGTTCATATTGAAATCTTCTGGTGAAAATCACACATGAATTTTTGAGTTTATTTCACTGACAACCTTATCATAAACAAAGGGAGACCACTCTGAATGTTTTTTTTATAATATATATTGTAATGTGGTAATATTGGCTGCCAAAAAATGCCTTTTAACAAATTTACATTTGTATATGATACAGTGCGAATTAAAAAAATATTGTTAGACAAAGACCCACAAAGTAGATCTTCTGTTTCACTGGCCATTTTTTGTACAATTGCATGTGGTGGGTGGTTTTTTATTTTATTATTAATTTTTGGAATTATTTCTTTGCTATCAAAAGTTCATGTTCTTGGTTTGTTTTATGTTTTAGGCCTCATAATCTACAGAATAGCATGGGTGGTGGTGTATTTCGTCCCTTCAGTGAAAGAAGGCTATTTCCACTGATACTGTTCAAACACACTATGATTTTAACAAATTACGAGGCACTGGGAATTGGGAACAAACTCGTATTGATTAAGACTCCAAACTTACAGCTAAAATATTTGTGACAAGAGCATTCCTTCAGTGTTTGAGGAACAACTGCCTCCTTTAGACCCTATCAGGATCAGCCTTATAAGGCCACACAAAATAAATTACTTGACTCTCAATTTTATTTTTAAATTAGTGAGAGAGGAAGGGTTTTATTTTGAATTCTTATTTTTTTTCTTGCATATAATGAGCATGGATTAACCCTTTACCCAACGCATATGATATCAAAATTTATTATTTTAAATATAATTTTTTCAAAAAATTTCAACAAAACCATATCATGTGATCCCTCGTTGGAACGATCTCAACTGAAAGGGGATGGTCTCATCTAGACATTATACCGAGTCATCATACCAAGTTACAATGAATCCCTTCATAAATACAGCCTGTAGGCCGTGCAAAAGGGTTTTGGGCTTCTGGCCTGTGTAGGCATCATGGTTGATCAATCACAAACAAAAGGGGACATCCTCATCTAGACGTTATACTGAGTCATCTTACCAAGTTACAATGAAATCCCTTCGTAAATGCGACCTGTAGTCTGTGCTAAAGGTTTTTCGGCCTGGGCAGCCATCACAGTTGAATGATCGCGACCAAAACTGGACATTCTCATCTAGACATGACCTCAAACCTCCATATGAAATTTTGTGACGATCGGACAAGAACTACGGGGTGAAGCCTGGGCTAAAGGAAAATGTGAACAGACTCACAGACTTCCGCACGCATGATGGCAATAGCTTATCTTGACTTTTTGTCAAGTTAAGCTAAAAATATAACCTTTCAATGACGCATTCCTGATCAGAGTGAAAGCAAATTGGACATGGATCAAAAGAAGACAACACCTCTCCCTGCAAACTTATCCAACTTATCAACTCAATAAACAGATGGTGTTTGCACACCTACAAATGAAATAATTCCAGGACTTTCTTTTGAATTTCAGATGTTAGTATGTATACCAGTTAATTCTTATGTATGTTTGTATGTTTAATGGGGTTTAATACCACTTTCAATGCCAGAGTCACATCAGTTTGGAAAGTTTTACGAATTGAGAAAGCCAAAGAGAACCACCAAGCAATGGTGAGCAACTGTCAGACTCTCCAACTGACAAACTCTGCACAAGCAGAGTTAGCAACAGTTTTAGGTAAGTGCACCACCAATGTGCAATATGCATTAGTACACACTGCCACTGTGCCCCATGTGGACAATCAGGAGTGTGTGTCTTGCCCAAGGACACAATGCAGTTATAGCTGGTTAGTATAGAATCATCAATGTTTTGGTTTAACCCTTTACCCAACGCAGACGACATCAAAATTTATTATTTTAAATATCATTTTTTCAAATTTTTCAAAAAATTTCAATAAAAATCATATCATGTGACCCCTCGTTGGAACGAGCTCATTGAGATCGTTCCAATGAGGGGTCACATGATATGGTTTTGTTGAAATTTTTTGAAAAATAATATTTTTTCAACTGCAGAATTTGCATATTACGCAGGCGGATGTGGCCGATTCGTTGAGTAAAGGGTTAAAGCCTAATCTCTAACCACTGAGCCACCACACAAAATTTTTATATACGTTCTCCAGACTCATTGAGATATGGTGACAGAGCAATGAATCAACAATGTCAACACTGAACAGTTTAACACATGTACATGCAGAAAGGAACTGAACAATTACCCCAGTGTACTAGAATTACCGGTATACTTCATTTCAGGGAGATGGCATCTGGAACAAGCCTGTATTCACCTTCAGTCGGCTTTTTAAAGCCAGCTTCACTTGCACATACTTCAAATCATTACAACCAACTCGGCGCATTGACTAAGCATGATGCTTCAACTTACTGGTGTTTCCATATTCTGTCCTCATCTGCTTCTTTCAGAGTTTATATGAGGCATTTTTGTCATTGCAACTCTGTTTTTCAAAGTACCTCCACATAAGACTTTTATCCACCTTTCCAGTATGTTGTGTTCGTTGGTAGGCACAACTTTCTTAGCAATCACTGAGAATTACATGTAAATATGGAAACCAAATATGTATATTTTTTTTCAGACATGCATGGCTGTGACTTTTATTTTGTCGGACAGTCTTTTCAGTTAACCGGAGAGCTCTAGTGAACACACAGGATTTCAGATGATGTGTGGATATACAGTACAGTTGAGCACATCAACTGGATATCTCATTAAATGAATAACCCTGTTAATTGAAAATAATTTTCAAACACAAACCCACTGACCATTTTAACCAAACATGAAAAGCAGACAACACTTGCAACGAAAATTTTTGAATAACTATTTTTTTCTTCATTTTTTGCTTGCTGAGCTCATTCTAATGAGGGGCCATAAGCTATGTTTTTGACGTAAATTTTTTTTAAAATAATGAAAAGTGACTGGTAATTTGTGTGATTAGCAATGGCCATTTTTGACCATTATTGGAAAGGTTAACAAAGGGTAGACAAACTGGTAATGTCTCATATGTAGAAACATTGCCTGCCTGCTCAATGGCTGATAAAAAATCTCAATCATGATGGGAGAATTACCTTCTCTCTCACTCATCTTAATCTAACTCTCCTTGAATTGAGCTTTTACTGAACAAACTGGAAACATGCCCAATGTCAGGCCCCACAAAGTAGATCTTTTCGTTTCTCAGGCTTCAGGCTATTTTTTGTAAAATTACATGCAGGAGGGAGTTTTTTATTTTATTTTTTATAATTATTTATTTGCCATCAAAAGTTCATATCCTTGGTTTGTTTTATGCTTTAGGCCTCATATCAACAGAATAGCATGGGTGGTGGTGCATTTCGTCCCTTCAATTCAAGAAGGCTTTGCAATGCTGAAGCATTGCAAAGCCTTCTTGCACTTAAGGGTCAATTTTATTAACTTGGGTAAAATATTTTTACTTTTTCAAGTTTGCATTGGTTATAAAAAGAGAGAGCATGCGGCAGCCAAAAGGACCATGTGGGAGGGCCTGAGAAACAGATTTTTAAACTTTTTTGGCCTTATGCAAAAACAATTTTTGAGTTCATATTCTTTCCCTCATTTTCATATCAGGTGCAAAAAAGTAATGTTATTATAGTCAGAAGTAATAACATTTTCAAAAACTGTAGTGGAAGGTTGGATTTCAACTCTTAAAATACTTCTCACAAACTGGGAATGACCTTTTGACAACTGTCATTCTTCCAGCAAATAAATCACATCTTTTGAATGCTGGTATTTGTATAAATGGGAGTAAGAGTTATCTTTCTTGATGCTCACATAATGTGAAGGACAAGTTTTCAATTAATTCACAGCCCATATATGGTCTTTGAATGATCAAATACTTGTTATTTAAATGACCTAACATGAATTTCAGTTCAGAAAAAAATAAAAATAAAAATTTATTTTAAAAGTTCAAAAGGCATTTTCCATAAAATTGTGTGTAAATAATACATTACTTTAGCCTCAAACAAGTTATCAACTTATCAGTTAACAGGGTTCACAGTGGTTTGGCAGTCTGTTTTACCGTAGTTTTTCTATAGTTTTTTGACAGCCAGGTCATGTATTTTACTGAAGCTGACACTGATGAATTCTTTCATTTTTTTCTATCATGCAGATTGGTTAGAGAATTTAAGATGTTTACAGAGTTAATAATTCCTTTCAAATAATTTTTAAAGCAATTATTCTGAATCTTTAATCCTTTACCTAACACGAAAAGCAGACGACACTTGCAAATAAAATTCTTGAATATATTCTGAATCTTTAATCCTTTACCTAACACGAAAAGCAGACGACACTTGCAAATAAAATTCTTGAATAACTAATTTTTTTCATTTTTTGTGTCAAAAAAATAGCCTATGACCCCCTCAATGGAACAAGCTCATTGAGCTTGTTCCAATGAGGGGTCATAAGCGATGTTTTTGAGACAAAAAGTGAAAAAAATAATGAAAATTGGATGGTGATTTTTGTGAATAGCACTGGCCGGTTTTGGATGTTACGTTGGGCAAAGGGTTAAAGGATTCACTTGATTAACAGTTGTTACATCAGTGATAAGGCCTAAAAAAAAGTTGAAAATATGTCTCTCAGGCCCTCAAACATGGTCCTTTTGGCTGCCACATGCTCTCTTTTTATAACAAATGCAAGCTTAAAAAAATTAAAATTAAATGGTTTATATCTGATATTTTACCCAAGTTAATAATAGATCCCAAATATGGGCTTCCAGCACTCAACCAGTTAAGGAAGACTATGTAGAATGAGAAGTTTTAATTCACTGTGAACAAAATTTTCTACAAAGGATAATATTAACGCTGGATACATCAAGAGGCCGTTTAAACCCTTTGTATACAGTACAGCAATATTTTATGTATACCATGATTGTTGTGCGTATTCGATGTCACCAGAGAGAATACAGGCATTGAATCATGTGCTAGGAAATCACATCATTGAATCTGGCCTATAGAATGTAAGAATGCATCTGATTGATGTTTACATATTACTGGTGATGATGCAAGGATTCGTGTAATCAAAAGGAATGCTACTTCAGCTGATGACATGCTTCGACACGAAACTACAGTGTCAACCAAGAAAGTAAATAGACCAACAAAGATGATGTTTTTCGTCAAAAATCTATACTTCATTCACTTAATTCAATTTTAATTGTGGTTTAAATACAAAACATACCTCAGGTAGAGTACTTGGGGCAGGAATCAAGACCCTTTTTAGAGTTTTCTCTACATTTCACTAAAGCCTACAGTACTTGTAAAACACCTAAAAAAAACTCCCAACTAGGGTTCTTGATTTCTGTCCCACGACTGAGCCCTTGTTGTGATCTGTCTTAGTATTTATCACCAAACAGGTGTAATCCAGTTCAACAATAATATATTTACCACAAGCAGTATAATCCATTACAGTATTTACAAATTGTGTAATCCAGAACAGCAACATTGTATGTACCATAAGACAGAATCTACTATAGCAACATTGTATATTCACCACAAGTGGTATAATTTAGTGTAGCAATACTGTATTTACCACAAGAGGAATATCAGTACAGAAATACTGTATATTTACATCAAGAGATATATATATTTATTCATGTTTATTTATTGGTGTTTATGGTCATATACTTATGCACAATGGCTAATCGTGACCGTGACAGTTTACTGGTGGAGGAAGCCAGAGTACCCGAAAAGAACCACCGAGCATTGATGAGCAACTGTCAGCTCCACAACATTCTAAATTTATTTCAAGAAAAATTTGGGATTCAGCAACTTGAAAGTTTGGATTCAAGACCTTTAGTTTTGTTTTTGGAAAATGTCACAGATGGACAGACAGACAGACAGACAGTTGAACAGGTAAATGAACAGACAGAATGACAGCCAGCTGGACATAAAGACAGGCAGACAGAAAGATTATTATGAATACATGTATCCAATAAATTGAGCATGATTTTATATTCCTGTTAGTGTTACCAAGTTGCCATGTTAGTGAATTAATAAAGTTGTAATCCCAATCTGATTATGCTTGAAATGACAGTTATTCTTTCAGGGTGCTGAAAATGTTATATCTGGACACAAATGATTGATAGACTAATGGATGGATGGATGGATGGATGGATGGATGGATGGACAGACTGTATACAAGTACATTCAGCTTAATTTTATATTCTCTTTTGTGTTATAATGAAGCATCAAACTAATTAACATAACTTTATCTGATTAAGCATACAATGATAAAATTATTTCTACAGGCCCAGTAATGTTATATCAGAATACACATTTATTGCAAAATCTTGCATTAGTTCATTAAGTTATTTCCTGCAGAAAAGTTTTAAAATAACATATTGTTCACACCAAGAAGAATCATCCATATTTCAAGTTCTATTGACATAAAATTGCCAAATATTGACATTCATTGCTGTACATGAACACTTTTTTTCCTGCTGGAATATGTTTTGATAGAAAAAAAATGGTACTTTTTTCAAAATCTTACTTTCTTCAAAACCTTGTTTCTTTTCCTTAGGCGACATGGAATTGGGAAGGAGAATAAAGTTTCATACTAAAATCAGAATGAAGGTTAGAGTATGGCTCATATCCAAACACAGTCTTCACAAATTACCCAAACCATCTTTTATCAATTCCAAATTTTCTTAACCCTATACCAAATGCAGGCCTGACAAATGGGCAAAACATCATTTCATTCACCTATTGTTTGCCTCAAATGAATCAGGGTGTCTGATTTTTCATTTGTCTAGCTTGTTAGGCTTCAGACAAGTGAACTGTCCTTGGTAAACATTCCACAACAATGATTTAACTTATAATGATGAATAAACTTGGCATTATTTTATTCTGTTTATGAAGTATTATGTGATTTGATACACAGTTGGAATGGGGTCAGATAGCCCATTCCAACAGTGTATTAACAAGGCATACTGGCCTGGTAAATGAAGCTCATGAAATAAGCTCATGTAAGCTGCATTTCTCATATAAGTCTTTGCCCTAACAATGGTATGCATACTGGTATTAGTTACCTAATTCTCTTGCCTTGTCTGAAAAAAGTTACTTGAAATATTGAACTTTATAAATTGAGCATGAGAGACGTTCCTGCTCAATTTTGAGAATTTATACAGTTTATTACTAATTTAGCCTACTTCAGCTACTATGGCCAACAATGTAATGGCTGAATGCTGAGTAAGCTCCATGAGCCTTTCATCCAGCAGCAGCATCCACACTACTGTCACCACAGAAAATGACTGGCAGGAAACGACCCAGAACTACAGGATCTTCACATTGAAAATGCTAATACCATTCAGACTGAATAGGATGGATTTTTAACCCTTCACCTAACGAATCGTCCACAGCCGCCTGCATAATTTACAAATGAAGTAGTTAAAAAAAATTTTTTCCAAAAATTTGAAAAAAACAAATATTAAAATAATAAATTTTAATATCGTCTGCATCGGGTAAAGGGTTAATCAATTTTTATTTTACCCTGAAATATTGGTTGCTTTGAAAAATTTAAGTAATCTTCTCTCAGGGCACCTAACTTTACAATCTGAAAAACTGCACTACAAATGCAGTGTCATGCCTCTCAACATCATGTAAACTGTGTGCAGACTGGGCTTGTACGACTAAACAGTCAGGGTTCAAACACAATTTTTGAAATAAAACTCCCATGACTCTTCCCTGAATTTTCCATGATCTGTTACCAAATTTTTATGACCAGGAAACGTCTGACACAACTTATTCATAAAACAATTTTAAGGCAAAGCATTACCAAATTCTAGAAATGGATTGCACGTAAGGTAGACCAGCAAACTAGACTTTGCTGTGTTTGTGATGTGGCCAAGTCTAGTGTGCTGTACAACCCATAAGGCTGAAGAATGCAAAAAAAATATTACTTGTTTGTTATATAGGAAGTCACTTAAGTAATTTTACGTGTTCATATTGGAAAAAAAACCTTTCCAACTACGCCCGGAATTTTTACAAAATTTTGTGCGACAGAAACATAAATTTATCAAATTCCTTGGCTTATCCCAAAGTTTTCTGTATTTAACCATTTTTCCTAGGCCTGGAAAAATATTTTAAAATTCCCTGACTTTTCCGGAATTCCATGACCCATATGAACAGTTACTCATTGCTGCTCAGTGCAGCTGGGTTCATACACTCCCAAGACTAGAAAAATCCAGGACTATTTTCAAGCAACCTTTTTCAGGTATTGGTTTTTCTAATTTTATAGCAAGAGTGGCAAGACATAACTACTGATATGCTTACCATACAGTGTTAACACTGACCTGCAGAGTATTTTCTTGCATTTCTCATACAATTAAGTCATGATTGCTTCCATGACTTGATTTGGTGAAAAATTGAACAGAATCTGGCATCAAGAACAAATTTATTAGAAGACTACCCCAACTTCTGAAGGTAAATTTTGTTAATGAGAGCCACAATAATACCTCTCCTTGTTTACAAAGTATTTTTGTATTGGGCAAGAAAATCTGCCTGCAGCAGGCAAAGAAAGAAAGCAAAGTTGAGTGACCAAGAATACAGAAGCTTCTTTAGTAAAATTCTTTGATTTGAGAAACCTTGAATTTCTAAATCTTAACCCTCGGAGGCCTGAAGAGTTTTCAGACATTTTCGCTACTCGATGACAGTTCATGTTCTGTGACTTTGTAGCTTGTCTAGACAAGTCCTGGCTGCCTCCAAAGGCAACCAAGACTTATCTAGAAACAACTGCAAATATACTTAGACTGTACCTTGCAAGTATACCAAAAGACTGTATTTTTGGGGCACCTGTTCTAAGATAGTAAAAACTAACCAAAGTGAGAAATAGGCTTTCGAGGTTTAAGAGAGATTTTGGTGCTGCCTGTTTAAAAGTTGTATAAACTGACCAAGGTCAGAACTAAGCTTCTAAGGGTTAAAAGAGCATTAACATTATCCCAATGACATCATGAAAATATGTTTCACATTTATTTATTGGTGTTTAAGGTCACATACTTATTCACAATGGCTAATCATGACCGTGACAGTTTTACGGGTGGAGGAAGCGGGAGTACCCAGAGAGAACCACCGAGCAACGACGATCAGCTGCCAGCTCCTCAACATCGTAACTCCGCACTGCAGCACAGGCAGGGTTAGATTGGTTGAAGACATGCACACCATCGACGTGCAGTATGCCTTAGTACATGGCATCATCGTGCCCCCATGTGGACAATCAGGGTTAAGTGCCTTGCCCAAGGACACAATGTGGGAGTCCTAAACGATCGATCAGATGGTCACCCATCCAAGGACTAACTGGGCTCGACGTTGCTTAACTTTGGTGATCTGACAAGAACCGGTTACCGCAATGCCACCGCGCCCCATATGCTTCACATATATCCAATGTTATGTTCTTTCAGTGTATATATCCCAATAAAGGATCATATATGATGGAATAACAACTTTATTATGAATTTCCTTTTTTAATTTTGACACTGTTTTTGAAGACTGTATTTAGTGAAGAATTAGTACACTGGCATGGTTAATAGAAATGAAATACAACATCACACTGTGACAATTTACACTTGCTACAACTACCTGTTTTCAGAGCCAACTACCTACCTGAGCGACTTTGTCTGAAACATTCTGTTTCATACTCTGTACATTTGGCAAGATTAATCCTTTTGCAGAAGGGATAACCCCATCTTTTTCTGTATATTTTCTCAAATCAGCATCCAAATTATTCTGACTGTCATAAAATGCCTTTGTTCGATATTTTGACAGTTCAGAATCACTTGAGGCTTGGTTTACATAATTTGACTTGATGTGGTTTCTTGTAACTGAAAAATAAACAATTTGAAAGCATTAGCCCTTCTTGACTGTTAGAAAGTCCAAATCAATTTGAATGGTAAACCGTTTGCGAACAAGAATAGCCAACATCATTTGCAAAAAAATTTCTTAACTGAAGATTTTTCATGTTTTGCCTAAAAAACATAGCTTACAGTACTGTGACGTGTTATCAAAAAGCAGTCTTTTTGCGACGAGATCGCGATGTAGTCACAACAGGCCTGAAAATAAGCCGTCTGACATTTGCAGAATGAGGTCCCCAGGTGAATTTGATGATGCTATCCCATTCAGTGGACCAATTTATCCTTGGGGTACCTCCTTCTGTTTAGTTTTGAGATCCTGGTTCAGATTGATGTTCACAGAGGGTAAATTTAGTGATGCTACCCTGCTGTGCAGGTAGCATCACTAAATTCACTCTCTGGGGACCTCATTTTGCAGATGACAGTCTGCTTATTTTCTAGCTTAAGTCACAACACATTTCCATCAGTGGGTCAAAATTACAAAAGTAAAATAATGCAAAATCAAGAAATCCAATCAACAAAGAGACTGCCTTTGCATCACAGCACTGTAACTGACTGAAAAAGATCAATTTAGCCAATAAAAGGGGTTTTAGTTAACGGTCAAAATCTCAATGAAAGTGAACCCCCTCACTGAATGTTTTTATTGGCTTGCACTGTCTTTCAAAATTATTATGAAATCGTGACACTTTCAAAGTTTTCGTTTTCGATTGTGCAAGTGCTTGCAACAAAGAATGATTAACATCCTGCACACAGATGTTGAAATAAAAATGAAAGTGTCGATGATACTGTAGCTTAACTTGACTGTGTGTAGTATTTGATGAAAAGGATAATGTTTATGAAAGGATTATGAAATAAGACAAGAATTGTGATAATTGAGAATATGTTAATTTCTATTCCCTGCATGCTATGTTTTCAATAAGAATAATTTGGGTGTAGACTGTACTAAAGAATTAAGATCTGGGTTGATGTGGCCCTAACAGTCAATGTATGTGAACCAAATTTACCAAGTTACAGCAAAATCATTCCAAAACGAGTGATCCTATCAAGTTACAATGAAATCTCTTCATAAATATAACTCGTAGATTTTGCTAAAGGAATCTAGGTCCTGTGATGGTTTGGTGGTCACAGTTGATTGATCATAAACAAAATAGGAGAGTCTCATCTAGATATCATACCAAGTTAAAATGAAATCCCTTCATAAAAGCAACCTGTAAGCAGTACTAAAGGAATCTAGGTCAAGTGACCAGGCGGCGGTAACGGCTGACCAATCGTGACCAAAATACAACAGTCTCATCTGGGCATCATACCAAGTTATCCTTCCAATTTACAATGAAACTGCTTCATAAATATGAACTGTAGACTGTGCTGAACAAATCTAGGTCACATGCATGTCACATGGCTGTCATGGTTGACCGATCATGGCCAAAATAGGATGTTCTCAAACAGACATTATACAGAGTCATCCTAACAAGCTACAATGAAATCCCTTCATAAATATGACCTGTAGACTGTGCTAAAGGTTTTTGGGCTTTGGGCCCATGTGGCCTCATGGTTGACCGATTGCAACCAAAAGGGAACGTTCTCATCTAGACATTATATGAAGTCACCCTACCAAGTTACAATGAAATCCCATCATAAATACGATGACCTGTAGACTGCGCTAAAGGTTTTCTGGTTTCGGCTCTTACAGCTGTCACAGTTGACCGATCGTGACCAAAAGGGGACCTTCTCATCTAGACATGACCTCAAACTTGCATATGAAATTTTGTGATGACAAGAACAACAAGGTGTAGCCCGTGCCAAGAAAATGTGAACAGACTCACAGACTTCCGCAAGCATGATGGTAATAGCTTATCGTGACTTTGTCAAATTAAGCTAAACATGCACCTGGACATTTATCCCATAATGTTGCTAGAAATTTAATCAATTCAATCTTGTTTGACAGAGCTCACTGAGCTCTGTCAAACAAGAGTGGATTGGTTAATTTATGAGATGCATTATGGGAAGGATTTGCTGCCTGAAATTTCAGAATCTTGACATCAGTGAGCAAGGGGTTAAAATACAGAGTCTATATTTACATTTGTTTTGTAAACAACCAGTTTGCTCTGTTCTATAGAAAATAAATTAAATATTATGTGGACGGTATTTATTAACAAAAAATAAAAGCCTCCCTCCTTCATTAATTTTAAAAATTAATTGACTGAGAACCAAATGTATTTTCTGATTTAGCACAAAAATAGTCCTATGAATTTTTAAAAAAATATCACCCATCACCAAAGTAGCACACATTAACACACAAGTTGGAAATGCAGAAAAATTTTAATATAAAAGCATAAGAAGAATACAGAGACTGAAGTAATCAAAACCTGTTTGAACATCAGTTGTAAAAATTTCTGATTGCTGTTATTTATTTATTTAGTGGTGTTTAAGGTCACATACTTATGCACAATGGCTAATCGTGACTGTGACAGTTTTATGGGTGGAGGAAGCCAGAGTACCCAGAGAGAACCACCGAGCATCGACGAGCAACTGTTCTAAGTCTGTTGAAGCTCCGCTCAAGCAGGGTTACAGCAGATGAAGACATGTGCACCATCGACGTGCAGTACGCCTTAGTACACGGCATCATCTTTTCCCACATGTAGGCAACTAGGATAAAGTGCCTTGCCCATAGACACAACGTGGATCGTCTCGGACGGGGATTGAACTAGGGACCTCCAGCACAGTCTCCCACTGAGCCACCACACTCCCCTGATTGTTGTTAGCTTGAGCACAAAAGTAAAACTGTTGGTATGCTATATTTCATCACAATGCAAATTTGAAAATTGGGAATAATATAATACAGTGGAGCCCACTTAAATGGATAGCTCTTAACTGAATAACCCTGTTAACTGAATATAATTTCCCAAAACAAAACCATTTACCATACATCCAGTACAAATTTGACCTGTTAATAATTGAATATAGGCTAAAGAATAAACTTCTGTTAGTTGAATAAAAAATCTTGAAACCTGTCGAAAAATTACCCTATCCCCAGTTTTTCTTTGTTTATAGACCTATTTGGCCTCAGTACATCCAGTACAGGCATTTAATCTATTATATCTTGTTGGACAGATCTCATAGAGCTCTGTCAAACAAGATATAATAGAATAAATGCTAAGTTCATCTCCAGAATACAGGAAAGTGACACAAACCTGGTTAATTGAATACTCCTGTTAACTGAATAATTTCCATGGGTAAAGTGGCTATTAAATTAACAGGATTCCACTGTAATACAACAAACAATCACGACTGAAGGAAATATTTAGTTTTCAGGTCTTAACCCTTTGACACTTTAATTATCCTGACGTTCAAACGTCACCGGGAATTCTGGGGAATTCAGAAAAAGATATTTTTCACATTAGTGATTATATGATTGAGGGCTAGATTATTTTTGGTGGTCTGAATTTTTATTCAAAACTTGTTTTATTGCAAATTATTGGAGAGTGCCCACAGGCACTCTCCAATAATTTGTAATAAAACAAATTTATATAAACAAAATATTATTTGTGCTTGACTGAATATGAAATATAAGCAAGGAAAGTGTTGGCTTTTGCTCTGGTATCCTCATTTTTTGAAAGCTCTGATAGTGGCTTCTAGCACTCAACCAGTTAAGAAGTCTTGACAGCAGGATTATGTTAGTATTTTAAGCTGCGATAACATTTGGCTCAGCGGTTATCACTGAGCACTATTCGGGAGAAAATAGGAATTTGAGGTTAAAACTTTAAAAAAAAATCGAATAAATAATAACAAAACAAATGACCACAAAGTATCAACGCGCAGTTTGATTTCGTGCGTAATAACATGTACAAAAGTATCAAAGAGTTGAAAAAAAACAATCCCAAAACAAAATTAAAGTGTCAATGACACTGTAGCTCAACTTGTTTAAGACATGTACATGTATAGTCAGGGGTGGCGCCAGGGATTTCTGGACAGGGGGGGCTGACCTCTTTGACAAGGGGGCTATAATATTTGACCTCCCAAACGAAGGAAAATGAGTGACAAATTTACGATAACCGATGATTAGGTATGGAAGTAATGGAACGCCAGTTGGATAACAACTGTCATAATGCCTGGGGAGCGGGGAGGGGGGTGGGAAGTGGGGACCCATTGGCACCACCACTGTGTATATTATGTGACACAGCAATGACAAACATCTAGGTAATGACCTGATAACAAAGGTACATGTAAAGTATTGTAACGATCTGTACATAAATGCTGACCGTAGCCTGTAACAAATATATAGGTAAAGTATTGTAAAAGTGGGGTGACAGTTAGATGCTAAACTAGAAAAGAAATCTTCGAGTCCCAGAGTGGGTCTGACTGAACCCAAAAATATTTGTTCTCATAGCACAGTGATAACAAAGGCACCCAAAAATACCCGTTCCTGTCACAAGGTGATAACAAAGGTACCCCAAGAAGTTTTGTGAAGATCAGTTCATAAATACAGACTCTAGCCTGAGCCGTATTGACATGTGCACTTACTGTGTATAAGTAGCACTGAACAAATCAAAGTTCATCGAATCTGCATAATTTCTGCACGAGAAAAAAACCTGTATTATATGTGATGTATTCCATGTTACTAAACATTCAAACAGAAATTTATTCAAATCAGAACTTTCATACAGAAGTTCTGTACAAAAAACTGATTGCACTAATTTTGGAACAAAATGACTGACGGCAGCCATCTTGAATTTTGGACCACACCCCAAAACACTTGTTCTCGTCCCAAGGTGATAACAAAGGTACCCAAGAAGTTTCGTGAAGATCGGTTCATAAATACAGCCTCCAGCCCTAGCCGTATTGACATATGCACTTACAGTGTATAAGTAGTACTGAATAAATCAAAGTTCATCTAATTTGCATAATTTCTGCATGAGAAAAAAAAACGTATTATATGTGATGTATTCCATGTTACCAAACATTCATACAAAAATTTATTCAAATCAGAGCTTTCATACAGAAGTTCTGTACAAAAAAACTGATTGCACTAATTTTGGTACAAAATGGCTGCTGGTGGCCATCTTGAATTTTGGACTGCACCCAAAAACACTCGTTCTCATCCCACAGTGATAACAAAGGTACCCAAAAAGTTTGGTAAAGATCGGTTCATAAATACAGCCTCTAGCCTGAGCCGTATAGAAGTTGTGTACAAAAAACTGATTGGACCTGATTTCGGTACAAAATGGCCACTGGCAGCTATCTTGAATTTTGGACAGCACCCAGAAACACTCGTTCTCGTCCCAAGGTGATCACAAAGGTACCCAAGAAGTTTTGTGAAGGTCGGTTCATAAATACAGACTCTAGCCCGGGCCGTATTGACATGTGCACTTACTGTGTTTAAGTAGCACTGAATAAATCAAAGTTCATCTAATTTGCATAATTTTTGCATGAGAGAAAAACCTGTATTATATGTGTATTCAATGTTACTAAACATTCATACAAAAATTTATTCAAATCAGAACTGATTGCATTAACTAAAGTACAAAATGGCTGCTGGTGGCCATCTTGAATTTTGAACCGCACCCAAAACCACTTGTTCTCGTCCCATGGTGATAGCAAAGGTACCCAAGAAGTTTTGTAAAGATCAGTTTTCATAAATATGGCCTCTAGCCCGAGCCATATAGACATTTGCAGTTACAGTGCTGAAAGTAACATTAAATAGATCAAAGTTATGCTAATTGGCATAATTTATGCACGAGAAAAAACCTGTATTATATGTGATGTATCCCATGGTACTTAACATTCACACAAAAAATTACTCAAATCAGCGCTTTCATATGGAAGTTCTGTGCAAAAATCTGATTGCACCTAATTTTGTACAAAATGGCTGCCAGTGGCCGTCTTGAATTTCTGACCGGACCCCAAAACACTTGTTTTCATGTCACGGTGATAACAAAGGTACCCAAGAAGTTTCGTAAAGATTGGTTCATAAATACGGCCTCTAGCCGAGCCGTAATGCCATTTGCACTTACAGTGCTGAAAGTAACACTAAATAAATCAAAGTTAGCCTAATTTGCATAATTTACGCACGAGAAAAAAACCTGTATTATATGTGATGTATCCCATGGTACTAAACATTCATACAAAAAAATTATTGAAATCAGAGCTTTCATATGGAAGTTCTGCGCAAAAATCTGATTGCACCTAATTTTGTACAAAATGGCTGCCAGCGGCCGTCTTGAATTTTGGACCGGGCCCCAAAACACTCGTTCTCGTCTCCCGGTGATAACAAAGGTACCCAAGAAGTTTTGTAAAGATCGGTTCATAAATATGGCCTCTAGCCCGAGCCATGTGTACGGCACAACAGATGGACAGACAGACAGACAGACGGACGATGGGCCATGACAATACCTCAAATTTGGCTTTGTCAAAGATGAGCTAAAAATACGGTGCACAAGATACAGTACTGTAACGATAAAAGCAGACAGAGAAATTTGGACTAGGTTGCGATCCAGTCAAAATTATCTTTTTGCTTTTCTCCAAATAGTACTTTACAATCTCACCTGTGGGAGAAAAATGCAAGAAAATTCAACTTGAAATGCAATTTTCAACTGTTCTTCATGATTTGGTCTTGATCTCATATTTCATTTACAAAATTTCCACCCACTGGTACACAAGTGAGTCATAACATGATCATAATCCAATCAGAAACAATATCACTAACTGTAACTCATTTGTAGATGGGAAACAAAATAAATAAACTATAAGAACACAGCTGGACCAACAACCACTCTCTTAACATTTTGTAATTAACTTTTACACATGAAACTAACCCAGACTATATAAAAATGTCAGATGAGATTGTTTGTTACTTGTTCCTTTTCCTAAGACATATGGTCTCACAGAACTAAATATTTTCCCATAGGCGACCATTATAACGTTCAGGTGGAAAAAAATATGATCGCATCACTTTAATTTTGGCATTCAAATATCTCTGTCAAGTATAGCCCTTCAGACAACTTTTTCTGATCTGAAAACAGGGGGTCATGCAACAAATAAGAGAGAAAAACTGGCACAAAGGGAAGTACCGGTCACGTGCACATATTTTTCAGGGAATTCCCTACAAAAACACACAAAAAGTAAATTGTATTTTTTAGGTCCAAAAGTCATCAAATCACCCTCTTTTTTATCAGGAATATTCAACAATAATGCAAGATGTCAACAGAATGTTTCAAACTTTTATTGAAACAACGGATTTTCCCAAGGCTGTTTATTTTTAGAGATTGCGTCATTTCCGAGTGCAACATTTTAAGGCGGCTCACTCTAATTTCAATATTTAGTTCCGCGATACCTATAATCATCCCCAACCCCACCAAAGAGACATTTTACCACTTCCATGAGATAAAAGAGTCATTTCTGCATTAGAATCCAACTTTTGGCTTTGGCTGAGTCAAAAACATGGAAAATTTGCTCTTTTAAGGAAAAGTGTCCAAACTTTGTCAAGTGGGCTTGAAAACTGGTATTGCCTCCAAAAGATTTTTCTATCCTGTTACTTTATAAATTAACTGAGAAGGATGAGAATTTACAGCTTTCTTTAAAAAACTACCCTGATCCCAAAATAAAACTATCATCTGCATCAGCACAAACTATTTTTAGAAAACATCTGTCTCATTTAACCATACTGCAAGCAAAACAGTGTCCCAAACCCCATGGAACAATATGGATGTCAATTTTGTTTCCAAAACTGGGGATGCAGCTATATATTTCACCAATATGAGAGGACTCTACCAGTTTATCCTAACAACTGATGTCAAATTTTATTCCACCATCTGAAGTAGTAAAATTTGGCCCTGAATAGGACCCCCCGGTATGCCCCTTTTCATCAAAATATGTGATATAATTCATAATTTAATTGATATTGACCCAAAACAAACCTACTGTGATATGAACTTTCCCATCTGTAATAGTTTTTAAATCACAGTCTGGCTTCTGAAGACAATTCACATTGTATTGATGAATATTTTGCAATTTTTGTAAAGGAAAAGCCTCAGTTTTCTCAGTAAAGGCACATAGAGTCATTGGTATGGCACTGACAAAACATAAAACAGTGTTTTTTTCCAAACGAATGACCAGTACCTGCTACTGTGATATCTCATAACACTGGTAAGATGCCTAAAACCATCAAATATTGATTCTATAGTGCTATGCTTATGCTGCAAGTTCCCATAAGTGCACTTTCATAACCTTTGTTTTAATCCCCACAGACACCCATTCTGGCAAAAAGATTGAAATTGTTGAAAACATGTTTCCAAAGAGGATGAATCAGACATTTGCTTCAAGAATATAGTGGTATTTGATGTTTAATATACTTGTGTGTGTGTGGGGGGGGGGGGGGGGGGGGGGGGGGGGAAGTTAGTCAGCTGCCAATTATTGAAAATGTAGATCCAGGCAAGTGAAAAGCAAAGAAACACCATGTCCGATGAAGAGACAGAAACACAGACAGACAGACAGATAGGCTTGCAGTCACACATGTAGGAGGTCTACACGAGGGTACTGAATGGCATACAATGAAAAATATAGTGGAAGAGCCAGGGCAAGGTTGTTAAATTGAAAAATAACTCAGTGGACCATGAGTGCTGAAGCCTCAAAGTAAATCTTAAAAAACTGAAAGTGTATGATACTAACTTCAGTCTTTAAAAACATGCTGTTCAGTCTTCCAAATGTTTATCATCAGCAGAAGGGTTAAATATGTGTGGGAGAGAGGACTTGGTTCAGGGAAAGAGCAATATTTCACAACTGTCACTGTAAATTTATGCTGCATCAGGGGAACCATGGCAGCACTAGTACTAGACAACTATATTGGTAGCTATGCACAAATGCCATTCACTCACATTTGTAATTTTATTATGTTGTTTTCCACTGTAGCCCCACCCCTTCCTCAAATTTGTGTTCCAGGATACTCTTTCAATGAAGGAATTGTTTTCCAACATTTTGAAGAGCATAATATAGAAGAGAAAAACTTCTAAATAATAGTGAATAGAAGGGCAGTGTAGGTTTTCTGTCTGTGTTTGAATGGTGATTTGGGAGGGGGTTGGAAGATTTGGAATCCTCCCTGCCCCTAGAAATATGAGGAGAAACCATGGTTTAAATAAATATGTTAATAGGGTAAGATAGGCTGTTAGTTAGCAGCTGCCAGAGGTTATAGTGTGCTCCTGGGGAATACACTTGCTCAAGATGTGAATTTTCTTGCATGAACAGCCTTAGTTTTGGAAATATATAGCTTTAATTGCTGACTGTGACAAAAATGTAACTTCTCAAAACAATAAAATGGTTTGGTAAGGTGTATGGTCCCCAAATAAATATTTAAATGTGAAATAATCCCCCAAAATAATAATTGAATCTAGTCTGGAAGCCAAAAAACATATTTCCTATAGGTCTCACAGAACTAAATATTTTCCCATAGGCGACCATTATAACGTTCAGGTGGAAAAAAATATGATCGCATCACTTTAATTTTGGCATTCAAATATCTCTGTCAAGTATAGCCCTTCAGACAACTTTTTCTGATCTGAAAACAGGGGGTCATGCAACAAATAAGAGAGAAAAACTGGCACAAAGGGAAGTACCGGTCACGTGCACATATTTTTCAGGGAATTCCCTACAAAAACACACAAAAAGTAAATTGTATTTTTTAGGTCCAAAAGTCATCAAATCACCCTCTTTTTTATCAGGAATATTCAACAATAATGCAAGATGTCAACAGAATGTTTCAAACTTTTATTGAAACAACGGATTTTCCCAAGGCTGTTTATTTTTAGAGATTGCGTCATTTCCGAGTGCAACATTTTAAGGCGGCTCACTCTAATTTCAATATTTAGTTCCGCGATATTTCATTTACAAAATTTCCACCCACTGGTACACAAGTGAGTCATAACATGATCATAATCCAATCAGAAACAATATCACTAACTGTAACTCATTTGTAGATGGGAAACAAAATAAATAAACTATAAGAACACAGCTGGACCAACAACCACTCTCTTAACATTTTGTAATTAACTTTTACACATGAAACTAACCCAGACTATATAAAAATGTCAGATGAGATTGTTTGTTACTTGTTCCTTTTCCTAAGACATATGCTAAACATTTCTTGCTGGAATAAGTTTGGTGAACAAATTCCATTGAAAGTACAGAAGCTATGTGTGGGAAGAAAACAAGAGACCAGCAGAAGTCATCAGATGTGAGACCTGTACCCCAACAATGATATCAAAAACTTGCTCATGACCATCAAAGGTCAATAATTCTTGATCACTGAAATGGGTGGGCACAATATTTCAATCAGCTCTGGTTCTCTTGCACATATAAACTGCACACCCAAAATTTGGAAACTCTGTTGTTGATTGTTATTGGACGAACTACACTTATAGACATTACAGTACAGCCGCCGTGGACTGGTCACTTTTCACGGGTGGGCAATATTTCCACGGACACAATAATATCAGATTCCAAACACTGATTATAGGAATAATCATGAAAAATTTAATTAATGAAGCACTGGGTACAACCCAGTGCCTCATTAATTAAAATTTTGCTGCTGATGATTTTTATTACATGCATGCGTGGACATCACTGCCCACACGTGGATTACGACCAGTCCATGGCACTGGACTGAACATTCCAACTTAGATGTCAGTCTTCCATGGAAGACGTGTGTCGCCTGCACTATATTTTAATATTTCAGACAGAATTCTAAGTGGAAAAGGGGCATAACTCTGAAAAAATACAGCGGATCAAAAAATAAAATTGGAGGTGCACAATGCCATTATGTGATGAAGAATCACTGAAAGTTTCATCAAAATCCATTCATAGGTTAAAGAGGAGTGGCGGATAAGAGAAAGTGTGATGCGGACGACGCAAGATGACAAAAGTAATCCCTATATATCGCTCCCCACTTCGTGGGACGGCGACACAAAAATCAGGAAAATCAGATGATAACGCTTTAAATTACAGAAAGACCTTACTTTAAATAACTTAACATTGCAGCTCAAGGGTAAGAACTACTGATATGGACTGAAATTGTATTTATGTAAATAAAACATGCAGTTTCCAGTTTCTAAACCTGAAGACAAATTTGTTTGTAACAAGAAACTTCTCTTTAGTCAAATATGAATTCATGCACCTCTGAAAGTCACTTTTTGAAAGCGAAAGATCAGATCAACAGGGGTGTAATTAAGTATTAATTCTTCATTCTCTCTGTATGTTTAACCCTTTACCTAACGAATCACCCACATCTGCCCGCATAATATGCAAATTGAGCAGTTGAAAAACTTAAATTTTTCAAAATATTTCAACAAAACCATATCACGTGACCCCTCAATGGGGGGTCACATGATATGGTTCTGTTGAAACTTTTTGAAAATTGAAAAAAAATGATATTTAAAATAATAAATTTTGATATCGTCTGCGTTGGGTAAAGGGTTAACCCTTTACCCAACATAACGACCAAAACCGGCCAGCGCTATTCTCAAAAATCGCCAATTAATTTTCAAAATATTTTCATTTTTTGTCTCAAAAACATCGAGCTCGTTCCAACGAGGGGTCATAACCTATGTTTTTGAGACAAAAAATGAAAAAATTTAGTTATTCAAGAATCTTTTTGGCAAGTGTCGTCTGCTTTTCACGTTACGTAAAGGGTTAATGGTGAATGTGAGATCTGTGTGAGAACAAAGAATGCAGAAGACAAGTGCAGTGATCCAAGATGCCGGACAGTCAAATGAATATGATGTTCATATAGAAAATTTCATTCTGAAGCAAAGCAATGAAAACATTCTGGCCAAAGCCCATTGCGATACCAAACTTCTGAAGTCTCATATGAGCTCTCACAGAGAGTACAGGATCATACATATAATACCTCCCAATGATTTGTGCACACTCCTGTAAAATGTTTCTGTTGAATTAAAGAAAAACCATTGGCCCATATTATTAACCATCTTCCCTGAGAGAATTTATGAGCTGTTTCTCTCACCACCTATAACATTAAGAGTCCTTTATTTTCTAAAGTGAGTGCTGCTGTGAAGGGGAAAAGGCAAACTAGAGGCCCCAGGAGAACGTTGATTAACTGGTAGAGTGCTAAATTATTTTTTGTCATCAAATTTTGTTCATTTGTCTTTGCCTTGTTACAATTTATGGGAGAGTGCCTATAGGCACTCTCCCATAAATCTGAACAAGTCATATCCATACAGACTAAATAATTTCTCATCAAAGATAATATGAAGTACATCCACAGCATTTGAAACCTTTAAGTTTCATTACCTGCACTTAAGAATAAAGCCCAAATATGGGCTTCTAGCACTTTACCAGTTAAAGAAGGATTTTGAGTCACATTCAGCATCCATGACTTGCCAACACTAGAGAAGAATGAAGTCATGGAACTATTTATAACTATGATGTCCATGTCAGATTGAATCTGATTCTCTGTGGATGCTAAAAACCAAACATCTAAAGATTCTGACTGGTGGAGCCAAAGAAGAAGTTTTCTGGTTTTGCTCTAATTTAAAAGTCAGCCTCCCACAAGGAGTCGTAATATGAACCCAGGAACTAGATTTAATCAACTAGAATCTCTAAAGAGGACGATTTTTAAAGAATTTTCTTTGTATTGCACAAAGTTAAAATTCAGGCTTCCGATATAGGGAGCCCAAAATATTAACCCAGGGACTTGATTTGAATAACTTTGGGTCTCATCCCCTAAGGGTGCTATATACCAAATATCAAAAGATTTTGACTGGTGAATATGAAGAACATTTTCAAAGAATTTTCCTCATATTGCACAAAGTGAAAAAAATTAGCCTTCCACAGTGTAACAAAATATGAACCCAGGGACTTGACTGGAACGAACAATACTCTCCCCTCCTTAAGGAAGCTGTATACCAAATATCAAAATATTCTGACAGATGGTTCTAAAGAAGATTTTTTAAGAATGGTCTTCATAGTCCTTTGAATTGTGGATCTGAAGGAGCTTTTTAGAGATTATTTGTGATATGACACCAAGTTAAAATTTGTGCCTCCATAGGGAGCCCAAATATGAATCTCGGAAGTTGATTAGAATAAATATGACATTGCGCCCCTCCCACACCCCCTAAGGATGCTATATACCAAATATCAAATGATTCTGATGAAGTAGACTTTTAAAGAATTTTCCTCATAATGTACCAAGTTAAAATTTGGGCTCGCATAGGGAACCCAAATATGAACAAACTACAAACTTTTCCCTCCCTAAGGATGCTGTATACCAAATATCAAAAGATTTTGACTCATGGTTCTAAGAAGATTCTTAACTCTTTACCCAACACAGAAAATATCAAATTTTATTATTTTAATTACTCTTTTTCAAAATTAAAAAAAAAAATCAACAAAACCATATCATGCAACCTTTCACTGGAACGAGCGCGCTGAGATTGTTCCAATGAGGGGGGTCTTAATATATGGTTTTGTTGAAATATTTTGAAAACTTTATTTTTTCAACTGCTGAATTTGCAAATTATGCAGGTGGATGAGGGCAATTCATTAGGTAACGTGTTAAAGAATAATCCTCATTTGGCACTAAGTTTGTGCTCCCACAGGGTCTTGATTTGCATGAAGATAAAGGTTTGGCTCCAATAAGGAGTCCAAATAGGAAATTGATTTGAACCAACTTGAATAAGATCCCCCCCACCTTTCCTCCAAGAATGATGCATACCAAATACCAAAAGATTTCTTACTGGTGGATCTGAAGATTTTTTAAAGAAATTTCCTCATACTGTACCAAGTTAAAATTCTACAATTCGTGCTCCACTAAGGAGCCCAAATATTAATCCTGGGACTTGATTTGAACAAACTTGAATCTGAGCCCCCAACGATGTTGTATACCAAATATCAGAAAATTCTCGCTGGTAGTTCAAAAATGAAGATTTTTAAAGAATATTCCTCATATTGCGCTAAGATGAACACTGAGCTTCTGTTGAGGAGCCCAAGTATGAATCCAGGGACTTTCTTTGAACAAACTAGAATCTGACTCCCACTAAGGATGTTTTATACCAAATATCAAAAAACTCTGATCTGTGGTTCTGGAGAAGATTTTATAATTTAAAAAAAAGATAGTTGGGTGTTAAAAGTGTTGTGCCCCTTGTGGTGCCCTCAAAGGCATGGCATCTTTATTTGTTTGAACAAATCTTGATAACGAGTAGATGGCTGCTGCCACAGGTTTGCATAATGGGAAGAGGCTGTCAATTCTGAGTGCTAGAAAGAATCTTGTGCAGAAATTAAGTGAAAACACCATTCCACCGAAACAAATTTGGCAACCAAAATATTTAACCATCAACAATTTCAACATAACAACCGGCAACAAAACAAACATTTTGTGCAGTAATCTCACTTCAAAATCTGTTGTTGATAAGCAGCCAGACAAATCTCATTACAGTGTTTGAGTACAAGTACCAGTAGTATGAAAGAAGAAACACACAAACAAGCCCTCCATTTTTTTGGAGCATTCAAACTCTCTTTGGTGGAAATGTGGATGGCGGACACTATGAAATTTACATACATGGAAGAGATGTCAGTCCACCAGAGTCAGCTAAATGGAAAAGAACCATCTTTCTAACTCTGACTCACAATAAAAATCCACAGAGAAACAAAAACTTATCCACAACCACTTCAGCTGTTGTGTGACTGTTGGTTATTTGAATTTGCCATTTGAAAATGTCTGGACTGTGTACTTGAACTTTATCGAGCTTGCATGCTAGGAGAATCAAAAAACACATTTTTTTTGCAGGAATCACTGAGAACCACTGACATTTCACAATACACTATGAACATGACAATTTTGTTTTTAAATTCATCTTGTGTGACAACTTTTGATGACCTTTTATTATACACTCAACGTCAGATTATCAAAGAAATTGTGGAAAGATAGAAATCATATCCCCCACTGTGAAGATAAAGAAATTTTCACTTTCACAGTATCAATCAAAATGGCAGTTTTCAAAGCATCACTTCAAGGTGAATACAAGTCAAATTATCACTGGAAATGATCAATTTGTTCTAAAAACGTATAATGAAATGAAAATCTAGTGTTTTTGAGTGGATACCGATCATTTCCACCAATAACTCAACACATATTCACTTTGTATTGATGTATCCGCTAGTCCAAACATGGCCTGAAAGTCTGTAATATAAGTTTTTGGTTTGGTGTGTCCTTTCAAAGGAAATACCAAACCAAAAACTTATATTACAGACTTTCAGGCCATGTTTGGAGTAGAAACCCACCAGCTGATCAGATTGCAAGATGGCATCTGTTCCAAGTATGAATCAAATCACTTCCTCATATCAATGATTCAGTGCACTGTTTACTTTTATGCATCAATTCCTGGTTGAAACGAGTGGTATTGTCAGATTCTTATAAAAAGTGTATAATAAAAAGAAAATCTAGTGTTTTTGAGTGGAGACCGAAAATTATCTCACTTGTGACTGAGACAAATGTTTATTTTTGCTTGTGCAAGCGCTCATGAAAAATAAATATTTGTCTCAGTCACTCATGAAATAATTTTTGGTATCCACTCAAAAACACTAGATATCCTCTATGTATTAAAACAAGTTGTTCAACTTCTAAACATGAAACTACTTCATTAGGTGGTCTGCACACAAAACAATCATGTCTCAACCAGGACTGCTTTTGAAGTTTGAATTCTTTGTAGTTAAACCGTTTTATCCCATAAATGTCTGTTTATTCGAACAATAAATGCCTTGGATAAATTTGTGCTTTATTCGCCTAATAGGGTGATAAATTTTCCCTATGGATTTAACACTGAAAGAATTTATTCCTACAGTAGAGACGGACTTGTTGACCTCTGACCTCTACCGCATTCGTGTAGTATAATTAACAGTTCATTTGTTGTTTTCTTTAAACCTGTTTGAAAGTATTACACAATACCAGTAGAAAACACTACACATTGTTCATTTAATAAAGTATTTTTGCAAGTTTAGCTCAGGTCTGAAGACGTGCACCAAACCTGCCAGAGGCTCGTCGGTTTCATTCTTAATCCTACTTGTAGAATAAATTTTTTACTTGAAAACGCTATACGTTTATTCTATATTTATCAATATAAGGCAGTTTTCTTAATAGAATGAGTGTCATATGATAAAAAGAATATGGAATTCATGTTTCTCTCACATAATCTTTATGAAACTCATCAGAATTTTTCATTTTGGCTTGCCAGAGGCTCAGTAAATTGGAAATTTTTAAGGCTCATTTCATATATAGTATACAAGTGAATGCTCATGCCATATCCTCTCAATGTACCATGATTGCTGTGTGTATTCAATGTTATTTGATACAATACAGACATTGAGAAATGTGCTATGTACATCAGCCTACATGTAAGAATGTCATGTAAGAATGCATCAGATTGGCCATTATGCACCTGAGTGATGTTATGACTTGAATAAAATGTTTGACATAAAACAGTATCAAGCAAGAATTTTAACAGACCGATGAATTTGATATTTTTCTTTAGAAATATCAGCTTTATCTACTTATTTCAAGTTTAATGGTGGTATAAATACAGAACACAATTTGGGTAGAATACGAAGGACGGTAATCAACGCCTCTTATTGTAGTGTTTTCTGTATTTCATGTGTGCCTTCGGCACACATGAAATACAAAAAAAAATCAAACTTGAGTTGTTGATTCCAGTCCCTATCATGCCTGCAAATAAGAAATCTGTCATTTGCAGAATGAGGTCCCCAGAGGGTGAATTTGCTGTGCTATCATGTACAGTGGACTAGTATCACCTCCAATGTATCCTCTGGGTACCTCTTTCTCTGTAGGCCTGAGACTCTGATTCTGACTGAGGTTCAGAGAGGGTAAATTTAGTAATGCTACCCTGCTGTGCAGGGAAGCAACACCAAATTCCCCCTCTGGGATTCTCATTCTGCAGATGACAGTCTGCTTATTTCCAGGCTTGGTCCCTGTATTCATCCCTCGCTGTGTCCTGTCTTAATGCTCATGCCATATCCACTATTTATCACATGATCTAATGCTTTTTCAGACCATTAAACCAATACTTTAAAAGCAGTAAAGCATGATTATTCCATAATGTTACACAAGTAGACTGAGATATGTGCCATTGTTTTTTTTATCCAAAATGAATATCATTGACGGCGACTTGGGAGACAGGAAATGCAATGAAAACATGTTCATTGACATCCTTTAATAACATTTGGACTGTTGTTTCAAAAACTTCTATTTCAGAATGCTGCAAAATTTCTGTAGCAATGCAAAGGGTGCATAATTTTAACAATGTAATTGGAAGCCTAAAAGGAATCATCAAGTGATAAATACAATCTCTATCTCATCACCAACTTATAGTGAAATTATTGGAACTCATCTAGTAAATTTGGTCAGTACCTCTAAATTTCACAACAAACTTGGGACTCAGGAGATCCTCTATTAATTCTTCCAAGTGTCAAATAGGATTTGGTGAATAAAATACTTAATTCGACCAACTTTTAAGCAGCATATTTAACATATTGCTGGAAACAGACCAAAATTACCCTGAATGCGGTAATAGATATTGAGATATTATGTCATTCAATTTGGGGGAAGGTCACTGTAAAAAGTCAATGACAATTTCACTTTACCAGGAAAAGCAGCTGTGGAACAAGGTTAAACATAACATCTCAGAACAAAAAGCAGTGTCTACTATTAAGATTAAATATTCTGTTTTGTGCTGACATTCCGGGCTTCAGGCACTCAAATAGTTAAAGTATGACATTTTATATCCAGACTGTTGTTCTAGATTCTTATGAATATAATTCTTAAAAAGGGGATATTATTCCATTTTCCCATTAGACATTAGACTAATACATGAAATGCTACAGTAAATAGGGCCTACTTCATTTAGATCCCACCAGGAAGGCTTCCATATCTCATTTCTTAGAATATAAATGCTCACATAACTCCTATTCAGTAGAAATACATTGAAAAATCTTTGGAACACAGCATGATAATCAAAATCCAATGTCACTGCAAGTCAGTGAGCTTTAACTCCCTTCACTTTGATGTCAAAATAAGCAAATTTCAAGTAGCCATTTTTCCCATAATGCAACTCGGAATTTAACCAATTCAATTTTGTTTGACAGAGCTCAATGAGCTCTGTCAAACAAGATCGAATTGGTTAAATTTCTAGTTGCATTATGGGAAAAATTTGCACCTTGAACTTTAGATATTTCGACATCAGTGTGCAGGGGGTTAACCCTCTACCCAATGCAAAGGATATCAAAATTCTTTTTATTATTGTTTTTTCAAATTTTTCAAAAATTTCCACAAAACCATATGATGCAACCCCCCAATAGAACGAGTTTGACATCGTCACATGATAGGTCGAGCAGTGGCTCAGTGGTTACAGCATTGAATTACAAACTGAAAGGTTCACGGTTCGATCCCCGCCAAGTGTAACTGTGTTGTGTCCTTAACTCCCTTCACTCTGATGTCAAAATATCAAATTTCAAGTAGCCATTTTCCCATAATGCAACTGGGAATTTAACCAATTCAATCTTGTTTGACAGAGCTCAATGAGCTCTGTCAAACAAGATTGAATTGGTTAAATTTCTAGTTGCATTATGGGAAAAATTTGCACCTTGAACTTTAGATATTTCGACATCAGTGTGCAGCGGGTTAAGCAAGGCACTTCATCCTGATTGCTCATGTGAGGGCCTGGTGGCACAGTGTACTAAGGCATACTGCATGTCGAAGGTGCACTTGTCTTGGGCAGAGTTAGTACATTGGGGAGCCTGACCAGTTTCTTGCCATTGCTCAGTGCTTCTCTTTGGGTACTCCATCTTTCTTCACCCATAAAACTGTCCGATACGAGGTGACTCTGGCTGTCAAAAGTGTCGTTAAACTCCAATAAATAAATTGTCACATGACATGGTTTTGTTAAAATATTTTTTGAAATTCGTTTTTTTTCAACTGCTTAGTTTGCAAATAACATGGGCAGATGAAGCCAATTCATTAGGTAAAGAGTCAACCCTTTACCTAACATGCATATCAATGTCTCTTCTTAACCATCTGCATGGGGAGTATGGTGGCTCAGTGGTAGACTGTTGGACTTCTATGCTAGATGTCCCGAGTTGGATCCCGTCCGGGATGACCCGTGTTGTGTCCTTGGGCAAGGTACTTTATCCCGGCTGCCTACATGGGGGCACGATGACGCAGTGTACTAAGGCATACTGCATGTCGATGGTGCACATCTTCAACCACTGTAACCCTGCTTAATAAGAGCTTGAACAGAGTTAGAATGTTGAGGAGCTGACAGGTGCTCAACAATGCTCAGTGGTTCTTTCTGGGTACTCCAGCTTTCTCCACCCGTAAAACTGTCATGGTCACAATTAGCCATTGTGTATAAGTAAGTGACCTTAAACACCAATCATTTATTTATTTATTGGTGTTTAAGGTCACATATTTTTGCACAATGGCTAATCATGACCACAACATGAGTATCAACTCAAGACCAGGGGTGAGCATTAATAAGCCATGTTTGTTGCCCATTTTAGAGAGGGTTTGCACCTTCCAAGCATTGGTGACTGTGTCCTATTTTACAAGTAAAACAGAGCCTGTTACCACAGTGAACAGGTACTGCTTCACTTCCCGGGGTTCCCATGGGGAATTAAACACCAATAAATAAATAAATAATGATCTGCATACTGATGTCAAATATTGAATTTCAAGCAGAAATTTTCAATCTTGTTTACACAGCTCATGAGCTCTGTCAAACAAGAGTGAATTGGTTAAATTCTTAGTTGCATTATGGAAAAGATTACTTCTTAAAACCCTGATACAGAGGAACAATGTTAATTGAATAGCCACTCTGCCAATCAAAATTTTTCAATTAACCCTTTACCCAACGTAACGCCCAAAACCGGACAGCGCTATTCTCAAAAATCGTCAATTAATTTTCAAAATATTTTCATTTTTTGTCTCAAACACATAGGTTATGACCCCCTCATTGGAACGAGCTCGTCGAGCTCGTTCCAACAAGGGGTCATAACTTATGTTTTTGAGACAAAAAATGAAAAAAATTAGTTATTCAAGAATTTTTTTTGCAAGTGTCGTCTGCTTTTCATGTTAGGTAAAGGGTTAACAGGAGTATTCAATTAATTGGGATCTAGTCACTTTCCTATATGTTACAAAATAAACTGAGCATTTATTCTATTTTATCTTGTTTGACAGAGCTCCTAGAGCACTGTCAAACACGATATAATAGATTAAATGCCTGCATTGGATGTATTGAAGCCAAATTGATCTATAAAGAATAATTTCGTGATTTTCAGGGACCTTTCTTGACATATTACAATATTTCTTATTCAATTAACAGGAGCTTGCTCAATAACTTATATTCAATTAACCCTCTGCACTCTGAAGTCAAAGTACCAAAATGTCAAGGCGGCCATGTCAACCATGATACAATTTGAAATTTATTCAATTCAATCTTGTTTGACAGAGCTTAATGAGCTCTGTCAATCAAGACTAAATTGGTTCAATTTCTAGTTGCATTATGGGAAAAATTTGGAGTAAGAAATTTAGATAGTTTGATATCAGTATGCAGGGGGTACAATGTCAAATTTGTGCTGAAGGTATGGTAAATGGTTTTGTATTCAGAAGTTATATTCAATTAACAGCATTACTCATTTATGAGATAACCAATTAAGTATACACCACTATATTTTGACATTAGTATTCAGAGGGTTAAATACTTAAATTATTTTTTCTTCATAGCTTATGATTCTGCATTGGTCCCTCAAACCTTTCCATTACAAAAAGGAGTAAGTAAAAGAAAATTGTTAAATATATGGCAGGAAAGCAGGGAATGGCTCGCTCTGAAAACACATGGTTTGCAATGAGTAATCATGGATTGTAAACCCCTAAGAGACAAGAAATTCAGGGCTTTCATGGACACTTCAGAGGGATTTTCTAGTATTTTCCAGGAGCTTTGTATTAAACTGTTTTGTATTTGTATTCATGCAAGTTAACTTTGTCTCTTTCATTAAACAATTTTTGTACAAGTATCCACACCATTAATAGCAGCACGAGATAATGTTCCTTGCAAAACTCTTTTGCAGTGCTTCCCAATGAGAGTGTCAAGATACAGGTATTTATATATTTCTTGGGTAGGGTTTAACCCTTTAGCCAATGTAACGGCCAAAACCGGCCAGCGCTATTCTCAAAAATCACCAATTAATTTTCTTTATTTTTTTCATTTTTTGTCTCAAAAACATAGGTTATGACCCCTCTTTGAAACGAGCTCGACAAGCTCGTTCCAATGAGGGGTCATAACCTATGTTTTTGAGACAAAAAATGAAAAAAAATAGTTATTCAAGAATTTTTTTTGCAAGTGTCGTCTGCTTTTCATCTTAGGTAAAGGGTTAATGATAATTTCAACAGCCAGAGTCAACTCATGTTGGACAATTGTTCGGGTAAAGGAAGCTGGAGTACTTGGAGAGTATCACCGAGCAATGGAAAGCAACTGTTGGACTCCCCAATACACTAACTCCACACAGGCAGGATTAGCATTGGCTGAAGACAAGTGCACAATCGACAAGTACATAATGCCACCATGCCCCCACATGGGCAATTAGGATTAAGTGCCTTGCCCAAGGACACAATGCAGTTACCCCCGGTGGGGATTGAACTGTGGACCTTTTGATTTAAAGTCCAATATCATAACCACTGAGATGGCATATTCCCTCTCGTTCAAATAAATTTTGGTGAAAAAAAGGTACTCTCAAATAACATTCAATCAATTCTCATGGAAAGGCCTTTTGCTCTAGGTTATTTTTGTTAGCAGTCCTAAGCTATGTTTTCAGAATGAAAAAAAAAACTCCCAAAAAATAATGTTGAGGGTATTTTGGATGCATATTTAACCAGTTTGTGTGGAAAAGTATTAAAGCCCACTGAAGTGTGAAGGATAAATAATGAACAGAACAATTCCTGGTATAAAAAGTGGACTGGAATATACTATTCCAGCAAATTAAACACACCTCTAGAACATATGAATTGAAAATTTAGAAGACTGAAAAAAATTTGAGGCAGAAAACATATATTAGAAGGCAGTTTTTCCACACCAAACCACTGGTTGTTATAAAAAATCATAAAATATAGTTTTTTAACCATTATAGTACAAAGGCTGATCTGAGTGGCCCTGAGTATCCAAGTTTATTCCAAAAGTTTCTTCCACAAGGCCAACAATTTGCTGCAACACATACTTTTGAGAATGATGTCATAGAGCCCTTTCCCGCAATACATCATTGAACAGCATTCCATCAGCCAAATTAAAGCTACCAAGCCTGCAAATAAGTAGCCTGTCATGGTAAAAAAAGGGTCCTTTAGCATGTTTGAGGAGCACCAATTCACTTGAAACTGACATAAAAACCAGAACAATTTCTTGAAACTCAATGCAAGTTTACCTGTACATTTCACTTATTTTATTCAAACCATTTTTAGTATTTGGTGTTATTAAATAAAATATCCAACAATAGGCCTAAAAAAGGTTTTGGTTCATGGGCAATCCCTCATTCATATTAATCTCCCTCATTGAACGTTATTATTGGTGGGCAGTGTCTTCTAAAATTAGTAAAAATTGTTTCCTGCTTTGATTGATGTATTTATTTATTGGGATTTAACAATACTTTCTACAGCCAGCGTCATCGTGTGTCGGAGATTGATGTATATAAATGACTCAAATTTTATATGGGCGGTATATATTTTTCGAAAAAGGTGCACAATTATAATAAAACACATATGTATTTGATATTTCTTTATTAACTGGTAGAGTGATGAATCTTTTTTGTTTGCTGAAATTTATTCATGTCTCTGCCTTGTTACAATTTATGGGAGATTGTCTCCAGGCACTCTCCCATAAATTGTAACAAGGCAAATCCATACAGATGAAATAAATTCACTTCATGTAATCCACATCCACAGTACATGAAATCTCTGAGTTGTGGCACTTAAGAATTGTGCCCAATTTGGGGTTTCAGGCACTTAACCAGATAGCCAAAAAAAAAAAAATAATACAAATAAAAGTCTTCCTCCCTCATTGATTTGAAAAATTGCTCAAGAACCAAATGTATTTTTTTTATTTGGCCTTGATAGTCTTTACCAAATTCATGACTTATTGTTTGTTGGAAAGCTCTCTTACATAGGTTCCGAGTCTAAGTTTTTCAATTAAGGACAACAAATCCACATTTCAATCCAAAATATCGACCAGATCTGCAATATATACATTTTACTAGTAAATGAAAATATGTGTGACAGTCAGGGCATTTATCTTTAATTACAGCAGAACTGCATAGACTTTTAGAATGGGCGCAGTCCTAACGAGCTTGTTCCAATAAGAAGTCACACGATATAGTTTTGTTGACATTTTTTGAAAAATATGAAAAAAATATTTAAAATAATGGATTTTGATATTGTCTGCATCAAGGGTTAACTATTGAAGCCATATATATATAGTTCTCTTAGTAGCAATACACTATATACACAGAACGACATGCTTGTGTGAATGGATTAATTGATATGGCACGAGTGCCAGCGCAGAGGGATAGAACAAGAGGCTACAGGCATAGAGTTTTATCCTTCCGCAATGGCACAGGTGTTATGCTCCAATGACGACTTTCAGCTATCACTAGCAATTCAAATTGTAATTGCGTTGCACGATTTATAGAAAATTCCAGTGAAATTTTGCATTTATTTAAAAATAGTCTGTCAATGATTTTCGTTCCGCACATATGTGCGAAACACATTTTCATTTTCCGCATGGTTTAGTGTTGCTGTAGATGGGGATTACATAGAATAGGCATGTAATAAACTCTTGTATTGTAATCCTTGCAGCAGGTACAAAGTATGGGGTAACAGGCACAAAACTCTTCGTGCTTGCCGCCATGACAGGAATCAATAAAAATATTATTTGCAGGCTTGAAAGCTGCACAAAATTTCTGACCCCATTCTAGAACAGCTTACAGCACTAAAAATGTTAAAAAAAACATGCAAGGAGGAGTTATGAAAGCAGAATTGATGCTTGTTTTTACTCACATACATCATGGGTGCTAGCCCACAGCCGAGGTTTGAAAGCTACATATAAATCTGCAAATAGGTGCAAATATAAATTGTTTTCATAAGTATAAATTCCAAGTTCTCCTTTAGATGAGGCATTTGTTGTTTAGTTACTTCACTTAACCCTTTACCTAACATGAAATGCAGATGACACTTGCAAACAAAATTCTTGAATAACTAATTTTTTTCATTTTTTGTCTCAAAAACATAGGTTATGACCCTCAATGAGCTCGTTCCAATGAGAGGTCATAACCTATGTTTTTTAGACAAAAAATAAAAAAATACTGAAAATTTATTGGCGATTTTTGTGAATAGCACTAGCCGGTTTTGGCCATTACACTGGGTAAAGGGTTAAAGACGTATTTCTGATTTGAGTTTATTTATACTTTAAGCTTTGATAGCTGTAGTGCTTTGACCACAAGTATAATTTCATGAATTTCTCTCCATGTACACTCTCAAACATAGTACAGTGAGTCGCACTTGATTGGATATTACTTAATGGAATAACCCTCTTAATTGCATATAATTTTCAAACACCAAACCATTTGTCATTTCTTTAGTAGAAATTTGCCTAGTAACTGCATATTTATTCATTTAATGGTGTTTAACATCACATATTTCTGCACAATGGTGAAGCATGACCACAATATGGATATAAAGTCAAGTCCAGCCAATCGTTTATATCCCATGTTGCACATTTTAGAAGACTTCCACCCCAGGCATTGGTTACTGGGTCTTATTTTACCAGTAAAACGACGTCTGTTTATCACAGAAGACAAGCACCGCTTCATTTCCCAGGGTTCCTACAGGGAGAGAATTGCATATGGATATAGCATAACCACTGTTAAATGAATAAAATATATTGCAATTTTACTAAAACATTTTCTAGCAACCCTCAAACTATCAAGCATTACAGGCCTATTTGGTATTGCAACATCAATAATAAGCATTTATTCTGTTATATCCTGTTTGACAGAGCTCTGTGAGCTCTGTCAAACAACATATAATAGAATAAATAGTAAATTTCTCAGCAGAAAGAGGTAAAATGACCAAATTCTAGTTAAGTGAATAATCCTGTTCATCGAAAAAAAATTCACTGGCAAATCGGCTTTTCAATTAACAGAGTTTCACTGTAATTTTAAGGAATACTCCTGTTTTCCTAATAAACATACATGTATGTTTATTAATTCTGGGGAATTTTTCCACCCTGCATGCACCTTATTTGGGTCTGTATGTTTACTGACATTTCCCTTCCAACAGGGAGATCTTCAAATCAGTAAAGCTCCACTAGCTTGTGTGCTATTCTTTTGTTTAGCACAGGGTATTTACTGTTGTAATCATGATGTATAAGTGTCTATTAGTCTTCTGCAGTAAAACTAACTGTTATACTAGAAAATAAGTTGGCCTTTAGATAAAATTAATCAGCATTACTCCCCTCACCGCCCCCTCCCCAACACCACCATGGGTTTTCACCCGGTTCTAATCTTTGGGCCTATACTGTTATTTAATTTTGATAAATTATCCACCCCACATTTTTATTCCTACAGACGGCAAAAATTTCCGATGAAATCTGATCATCGAGGTGGGTTTCCCCCACTACCCTTGTGCCCGAGTCAATTACCATAGCAAGTAGCAAGGATTTCCGATTGGTCTTGGTTGAGTTAACATGCAACAAAGGATTGCCAAGAAATCATGGCAAAGTCACCAAACATTATTGTAGGGTGGAGGAGTTTCTAGTAAAGAGTCCGGGTTATCAAGGATTAACTGAACTGAAGAGTTATTTTGTCAGGAAAACAAAAATAAGATAACAAGAATATTCCATTACAGTGAATATTGTTCACTACATGAGGGCACAGAATTTCAGGTGAACACTCATTCCATTTTAGTGAAGGTTATGTGAAACCAAATTCATGCAGATGGTCAACCAATTAAATAAAATCTTCTGACATTCGAATTTTAGACAGTAAATTGGCCCCAAGTGTATTTGTACCAAACAGTCATGAAAAACATAATGTCATCCACAATCTGCATGGCATCTGAACAAGACAGATCCTGTATAACTCAGGTCCTGAGTGGAGTTTCTCTCAATAAATTAATGAAATGTTATTGTCACACTGCTGGAAAGAGCTCTCAGCAGTGTATCATATAACAGCATTTGGCCAAAAAAGACATTGGTTCTCTTGCCAGAAAAGATCAAGTCATTGAAGCAGCTTGGTAGGTATCAGTTATGTATGTTACTAACTTGCTTTCAACTTACACATAACATGTCATATTCTTTAGCAAGTTCTGAAGCCACCAGTCTAATTCAGTAAAACATTTCATGCTGTTATGGCCTGGAACCAGTCTAGACCTCAAATAGGTCCTCGCCTATGTTTAGAATCATTCGTCTGGAATATTTTAGTTGGCTGGAAAAGCGAACCTATGGTTTTCCAATCAACTGATATATATTTCAGAAGATTAAATTTAAAAAATGTCATAGATTCATTTTCTGCAAATCAAAGCTGGAAAAGTTGTTTAATCAAGACTTGATTTAATTTGACATTTTCACAACGTATGTGAATATCTTGGTGTTTTCAAGAGAAATTTAATACTTTTAGATTGAAATATCTATAACTGGGGCAGGAAAGAATACCTGTATATCTTTGTAAGTAAAGAAATTACATTACATGAACAGTCATCTGCGTGTAAGGTTCTACTAAAAGTGCATAAACAAACAGCCCATAATAGGATTGAATTTCCAAACAGAATTAGTCCTGAGAGCATGATCCTTTAATTTAAACAGGGCCTTTTGATGTGAAATCCTGTATTGCTAAATGATAGCAATTTGAGCACCTTTATAAAAAATCAGGAACATGATTTGGCCACAAGGTTTTTATTTATTCATTGGGATTTAACAACACTTTCATCACCAGGGTCACCTCATGTCTGTCTGGTTTACAGGAGGAGGAAGCTGGAGTACCCAGAGAGACCCATGGAGTAGTGACAAGCAACTGTCAGACTCCCCAACATACTAACTCCACTCACGCAGGGTTAGAATTGGTTGAAGACAAATGCACCATTGACATGCAGTATGCCTTAGTACACAGTGCCTAGCTGAACCACTTTTCAAGTAAGAGGGCAAAAAGCATTGTGTCTAGAGACAGACAGATGGACGAACATGGTGCCCTTGGTCTTGAACCTTAAAAATCATTAGAGGTTATCCTAATGCCATCGGGAAAGCACAAGTGCAATTTTCTCTTCCAAGGTGAAACACTTCTGGACTTACATTTACATATGCCTCAAATATTCTAATCAGAATCAAAGAATGCAGCTGGCTGCCATGCTCCTTCATCTGAGCGAAACAGAATGATGACAGTTTGCAAAGGACTTTCCATACATTATTTGTGCCAAGCTTGGTTCACAGTGGCCAAGTAGTTTTAGATAAGAAGATGAAAATGTGATTTCCCATAGGGTTTCCATAGTAACTATAAGCTGCAACTGTGGCCATGTTTGCAACCCGATGAACATTAATCATAGGTATTTCTCCTGACCTAATTTTCATCAACTGAGCATGTTTTTCTTACATGTGATGTAAATGGTTTGGTACTGGAAAAATATCAGAATTAACAGGGATACCTAGTATAAAGTGTTCATTTGAATGGAGTACACTGGGTCAGAATGAACTGAAAGCAGACAACATCATTACAAACAATTAGCCCTCTGCACACTGTTCTCAAAATTTCAACCTGCAAATCTTTTCCAAACCGCACCTAGGAATTTAACCAATTCAATCTTGTTTGACAGAGTTCATTGAGTTCTGTCAAAGACTGAAGTGGTTAATCTCCTCATAGCATCAAAGGAAAAATGTGCTGCTAGAAATTTCTATTTTTTTAATACAGAGTGTAGGCAAATATCTTTCAGAATAAAAATCAAGTATAGCCTTGAGAATCAGACCATGTCATGATTTCAACAAAATTTAAAAATAGATTAGTTTTAAATGGAGACATTGCTCTATTAAAAGCTTTCAGCCAAAGGACTTCATCAGTTTTGCTAGCTTCAGAAAATACTACATACTCGGTTGAATGCAAATTTCACAATGGAGGCAGAAAAAGAAGGTTTGACGTCAAATCACCCTTTACGTAATTCTAGCATCAGAGAATGTAATTTTTGTTGTTCCTTCATGTTAAATCCTGGTCCCTTCTTCGTTTCCAATTTCATACACCAGTAATCTTCACTCTTGAGTCTGAGTTGCTTAGCCCCATTTACTTTTTCAAGAATACTGAAGTAAGCATCTTTCAATGAATGTTCAGGTCTGGAAAAGGGTGATTCGACGTCTAATGTTCTTTCTCTGCCACCATTGTGAAATTTGCATTCAAATGAGTATGTAGTATTTTCTGCAGCCAGAAAACTAATGAAGGCCTTTGGCCGAAAGCTTTTAATAGAGCAATTTCTCCATTTAAAACTAATCTATTTTGAAATTTTGTTGAAATCATGACATGGTCTGATATACTAACATTTTCCGGTGCAATTTACTCTCATCTCTGATTTCGCGGGACCTTGAAACTGCACCCGTCAATTTTGTTCATTTCCAGCACTGGTCTCCCTCCCTCATTGATTTGAAAAATTAATTGCTCAAGAACCAAATGTATTTTTTTATTTGGCCTAAACAGAATTTATGTAAAAGCTGATTTACTGTTTTGAAGACACATTGAAAATATAAACTGTACATGACTGATGGCCTGACAGCTAGCTGAATGGGACTCGTGGTCTGATGAGAGAAAGTGATAGATATTTAGTAATTAGGAATGGCAAAAAAATTGATTGATTTAATTTTGATGAAGAAACACAGAAATTAATTTTACAGAAAACGATTTTATATGAATGAACAGGCCTGAAAATTAGCAGACTGACATTTGCAAAATGAGGTCCCCAGAGGGTGAATTTGATGATGCTATCCCATACAGTGGGTCAATTTATCCACTGGCTACCTCTTTCTGTTTAGTTTTGAGACCCTGTTTCAGATTGAGGTTCACAGAGGGTAAATCTAGTGATGCTACCCTGCTGTGCAGGGTAGCATCGCTAAATTCACCCTCTGTGGACCTCATTTTGCAGGTGTCAGTCTGCTTATTTACTGGCTTGTGAATGATCATAGAAGTAAAAATAGATAATACTGTCTGCTCTCTGTTTATCCTCATCCACTTTAGAGAAAAAAAAAGAGACGTGTCAAAAACGCTCAGAGGTGCAATAAGTACCTTAAACTCTATCTACAAGAATATATTAAAATATCTAGCTATATACAGGATATGAAATGAGTGTTTTTCTCATATGATATAATGAAATGAGTCTAAGAATTTTCCGTTGGGGCGAGCCTCTGGCGAGCCTCAAAAGGAAAATTCGGAAGAGTTTCATAAAAATCATATGAGAAAAGCACTTATTTCATATTCTATTTATCATATGACACACATATGCACAAATTAACGACTCAGTATGACTTTTTAACCCTTTACCTAACGGGTGTTGCAGACGACACTTGGAAAAAACATCATCAAAAAAACTAAAAATTTTCATTTTTTGCTTCCAAAACATAGGTTATGACCCCTCATTGGAATGAGCGCACTGCCTATGTTTTGGAAGCAAAAAATGAAAATCTTTCGTATATAGCACTGGGTGGTTTTGGTCGTTATGTTAGGTAAAGGGTTAATGCAATATAACCCAACCTAAATAGGACAGATAACGTAAATCCTCCCTACTCAAATTACGCAAATATGACCCAGTTGTATTTTGTTCAGCCAATCAAACTGTCCATATTTGAAATTGATCAATGAAATCTTTCAATCACAATTATGCAAATTATGAAAATATGGCCCAGTTGTATTTTGTTCAGCCAATCAAATTGTCTAGTTTTGAAATTGACCAATGAAATCAACGGAAGGTTTTATTTATCACTGATTAATATGAAAGCAAAATATCAAATGTTTTAAAGTGAACAAAACGGATGAGTCATATGATAAAAGAATATATTAAAATCTCCAGCTATAAAAATATATTTTAAATTGCTAGCTATAAGAATATATTAAAATCTCTATCTGTAAGAAAATATTAAAATCTCTACCTACAAAAATATATTAAAATGTCAAGATTAAAATGTCAAGCATAGCTGAACAAAACTGGTGCGGAACAGAAAGGGAAATACTGCTTAGATCAATTATTTTGGGTTGCAGTTGTAAGCAAATTTATAAAACCACGTTTTGTTTTTTCAAATGGTTAACCCTTAAAGGTATGGACATCCATTTTTGTACTTTTTTGCTGCATTTTGAAACTCTATATACTGTAGCTGTAGGCAGCCAAGACCTGCCTAGAAACAGCTGTCAAGGAACTTAACTGGAATAGTTCTGAATTATTTTCAGTCATCAAAATGTGTTCACATCTTTGCATTACTACATTTTATGGGAAAGTGGCTACAGACACTCTCCCATAAATTGAATCAAGGCAAATCCATGCAGACTAATAGTTTCGGTTCAAGATACTACAAAGCACACAAACAGATTATAAAGCCTTTAAGTTGTGGCACCAGTATTTCAGAATAAAGCCCAAATATGGACGTCCAGCACTCTACCAGTTAAAATTATTATTTTATTATTTTATTAGGGTTTAACAACACATTAACAGCCAAAGTCAGATTGTGTCAGTGACATTTTTATGGGTGGAGGAAGCCAGAGTACCCAGAGAGAACCACCGAGCAACGACGAGCAGCTGCCAGCTCCCCAACATCGTAACTCTGCACTGCAGAACAGGCAGGGTTAGATTGGTTGAAGACATGCGCACCATCGATGTGCAGTACGCCTTAGGACACAGCGTCATCATGCCCCCATGTGGACAATTGGGGTTAAGTGCCTTGCCCAAGGACACAGCAGGGAGTCTGAATCGATCGCTCAGACGGTCACCCATCCAAGCACTAACCGGGCTCGACGTTGCTTAACTTCGGTGATCTGATGAGAACCGGTTACCGCAACGCCACCATGCCCCCACCAGTTAAAAAGTAACTTACACGTTTACCTAAATACTGCATGTGGAAGCACCTGTTTTTAAAAAATTATTGAGATTGAAATTAGGTCATTAAGGGTTAAAAAGTTCATAAAACACACTGGAGAAGCAAGCGTTTGAAGAAAAAATATGTGAACGAAGGAAAGTGTACATGTGATTGTGTGGATTTGTTGGAAATGAATTAACACTTAGTTTGCTGTGTATTTTGATGAATTTCTCATAGAATCAAGTCACGGTTTCTATAAAGCAGTCATGGCTTGATTTGATGAAAAATTCCCGCATAGAGTCCCGCATACAGAAATCATTGACAGTCACATAAGGACTACTGTATATAGGGTTACCTTTTGTTAACTGGTAGTGTGCTAAATTATTTTTTGTTATTATTTTTGGTTCTTAAAATTTCTTTGTGTATCTTTGCCTTGTTACAATTTATAGGAGAGTACCAGTAGGCATTCTCCTATAAATTGTAACAAGGCAAATCCTAACAGATAAAATAATATCACTTCAAATATAATATGAAGCACGCCCACAGATGAGTATGAAACCTTTAAATTACGGTACTGCCACTTCAGAATAAAGCCCAAATATGGGCTTCTAGCACTCTTATCAGTTAACAAGAGCAAGTGACAAGCTTATACCAGGTAATTGAGTATTTTAATTTTAATTGAGACATATTCAACAACTGACAGACCTGGTTGCTGTTCTTAACAATGAACATCCCAAGTTGTAGAAAGGCATACATTGTATGCTAAAAAAATACAGTTGATAGTAAACATGAATAAGAGTCCATACTAGACTGATTTTGGTTTGTTTTATGGTGCATCTATGATCCTAAAACCTTGTGCTCATGATAGCCACACATTTCCAGATTAAAAAATCGATGTCTAAAACGCATAATTTCCGTGACTCTCGATGACATTTGGCTAGAAGTAGTTTCAGACCTTCAGATTAGTCTAATTTGAGCACAGTGGCAAATATGAATCCAACATTTTGTGGCCTGGTGGGAGAGAAAAGTGCTCGTATTCACACTTTCTTGACATCTGTTTCACACACTTTTCACGTTTTTTTCTCACACAATCTGACACAATCATAGTTTATTTACAACCTCTTGTTATAGGTCTTCGCTGTTATTATTGTTCCTCATCCCTGAGCTAAAATTTAGTGGAGAAGGATTCTTAGTTTTCTGATGTCAAGCCCAAATCCCATTTAACCCTTAAGGACCAGGAAATTTTTTATCCATTTTCACTATACATTGAATGTCTTCCTCCAGTGGCTTTGCTTTTGTTTCTAGTCAAGTCTTGGCTGCCTATAAAGGCAGCCAGGACTTGCCTAGAAACAACTGATAAGGCACTTAGAAAACAAGTTGTGAATTTACCCAAACAATGCATGTTAGGGCACCTGTTTCTCTGCATTAAAAAGTTATGAAAGTCAGACTTAGGCCCTTAAGGGTTAAAGGTAAATTAAGCATGATATTTAATAGGAAAAGCCACAAATACGAAAATATAAGAGCTCAAGCACTGAGTACCTGCTCATAAAGAGTTCTCCAATTAGCCCAAGGACACAACGTGGGGATCGAACTCGGGACCTCCAGCATAGAAGTCTAACAGTCTACCACTGAACCACCATGCTCCCTAGAGTTCTCCAATGAAAACAAATCTGCATCGTATACGACACAATTAACACCAATTACTTTTCAGTGGTGAACTCTGTGCTTCTCTGTGCTTCTTGAACTGATTTATCCCTTGCATTGTTTGAGTCGACTGGTATTGGCTCTAAACTACATTATGTAAACAAGGACACAGCTATTTGTATTAGATAAAGAGTTAACCTTTAAGGGCGTGGACAATTGTCCTGAATTCACATTTGACCACAGCCTATACATGTCCAGTGGCTTAACAGTGAAATCTAGTCCAGTCTTGGTTGCCTGTTATGGTAGCCAAGAATTGAAACCACTGACTATGTAATTTGTCAATTGTTAGCAGGACCTACCCATGATGGTATGTTAAGGACACCTGTTCTGAGGTCATAAAAGAAATAGGCCTTTAAGAGTTAAACACTAACATGGCAAACATCACTAATTAGAACTTTCAGAAAAACCAAGTTAGAAAATCCAGTCATGTTTATTCATAGAAACAAATTTAATAAAAACAAGTTGAATTCATTGCAGAAAATTAGTCACAATTAACAGGAAACCTTAGCTGACTGAAAGTTGTCAAATATTCTCAATTTCTAGTATAAGCACTCTGGCACTGCAACCCCCATAAAAAATATTTTCAGAATTTTAGATTTAGCCCTTAACTGGTAGAGTGCTGGAAGCCCATATTTGGGCTTTATTCTGAAGCACAGGTACCACAACTTGAAGACTCATATTCAGTGGATGTGCTTTGTATTATCTTTGAAGTGACATTATTTAGTCTGTAAGGGTTTGCCTTGTTACAATTTATGGGAGAGTGCCAGCTGGCACTCTCCCATAAATTTTAACAAGGCAACTGCATGTGTACAAGATCTGATGGCTAAAAATAATTCAGCACTCTACCAGTTAAGGGCCTGGAGATTTTTATACATTTTTGCTATATTTTGAAAGTCTACCTCCAGTGGCTTTGCAGTTGTTTCTAGTCAAGTCTTGGTTGCCTACAGATGCAGCCAAGACTTGTTTATACACAACAAACAAGGTACTAAGTTAACAAGTTTTGAGTTTACCCATACAATGCACGATTATGCATCTGTTCTTTGCATTAAAAAGTTATCAAAGTTGGAATTAGGCCCTTACGGTTTAACCGTTTACTTTACCATAAAACTGCATACACCTGCATAATTAATAAACTGAGTAGTTGAAAACTATATTGTATGATATCCACTCATTGAAATGCACCCATCAGGCCCGTTCCAATGGGGGTCATGAAAAAAATATATTTAAATTTAAAAAAATAATTAAAATAACAAATTTTGATATCATGTGCATTGGCCAAAGGGTTAACAACTAGTAGAGTGCTAAATTACTTTTGTTCATCAAAATTTGTGCACATGTTTTTGCCTTGTTACAATTTATGGGAGAGTGCCTTCAGGCACCTTCCCATAAATTATATCAAGGTCAATCCTTAAAGGCTAAATAATTTCATTTCATATATAATATGAAGAACATCTAATAAGTATGATGTCATTTCAGTTGATTATGTGTGCATCAGAACAAAACCAAACTATGGGTTTTCAGCACTCTACCAGTTAAAAAGAACCCTGAATATTATTTCTTAGCAATCGGTATCAGTTTGAGAACAACTTCCCATCAAGAACAGAAGAGGGTATGTGAAAATCAGACAATATTTTCAAGAGAAAGAAATATTACATGACATGAACAGTTTTTGAAGTGCACATTGATATATGGGAGGTAATACATGATTGAAACAAAACAATTTTGAGCTCTTATCTCCCTTGATGTATAAATTGCTGACCATTTTTCACACAAATCCTTCTTTTTATTTGGTTTATCTCCCTTGATGTGAATTTTCAAGTTCACAGGATTGCTTAACATGATGGAGTTGTTCAATTTCAAACAAGTTAAAATCGACTAACTACAAGAGCTGTTGTATTTAGAAAATACCTACTCTTGGAATTGCAAGAAAGAAAATACCAATATGCAAAGTTAATCAGGAGGGAGACCTAATTAATATTCCATTCTGATCTGGAAATCCCCAAATAGTATTTTTTAAACTATTTTTATACCATGCAGACCTGCACAAATGGAGCAAATAAGTTTTGTTCACCTACAATAAACAAGGTGACTGACTTTTTACATACTAAAAGTTAGAGAAGACAGAAAGGAAAATTTACTCTTATTGTCACTGTTGGGCTTTTGTAAACTGAAGTCCCCATACAGCTATAGACTGCTCCTTTTATGTTGTCAGCAAAACAATATCATGAAAGAACTTGTTGAATGAGGTGGCACATGATATGGTTTTGTTGAAATATTTTGAATAATAACATTTTTTCAACTGATAAATTTGTATAATGTGCAAGCAGATGTGACTGATTTGTTAGGTAAAGGGTTGATTCATATGCTAACATAATACTTTTATTCTCACAAACTTTAGTGAATTCTAAGCCCTGTTACTAGACAGCTACTTGACATCAATTTAAAAATTCCATGACATTCCTAGCTTTGAAATATGGAAGACAAAAATCTATGAATTTTCAAATATGGAAAAATAATAATAAAATATCATAAAAACAATAATACTACAATCCAAAAAGGAGAGTAAAAAACCTGGAATTAAAAAAGATATATAAAAGGAGTGTTTTCTGAAAATTTTTAAACACATTCTCTCAAAATTTATCATATTTTCTGACTTTTGATACAGCAGCATGGAGGCATCTGAAAATGAACAGCCTAAAAAAAAAAAATATGTTTTGAGACAGTGTAAAATATCTTACTCGTTCCATCCCCTTCATCTTTTTCTTCTTTTTCACAGATTCCTTCAAGAGAAGAAGCCCTCCGTAGGTTTGAACTGTCCAATGGTGACTTAGATTTCCATGCTTCTTCAAACAGAATGTTCGCATGTGAAAGGGGGCCATGAAAGCCTTCTTTCCTGATGGGTGGTGAATTTGGTGGAAGGTGTGTATCAGGTGACGAGAGCTGATTGAGAGGAACTGCCTCTTCTGGAATAGGAGGATTCTCAACATCAGGTGTCTTGTCAAGGTTTTTCGATTTGCACCGTATATCTCTTCTGATAGATGGAAGTCTGAGTTTAAAGCTTCTGTGGCGATCTGAAAATGAAAAAAAAGCTTGAGATACTTAAGTACAATGGGACCACTGATCTCAATACAACTGGATTGCTGGAACTTCAGCAAGAAACATCGCCACTCAAACTTCCACCCCAAGATGGCGCCATGTCAACAGGGCGGTAACACCTCCCAATCTGTGACATCTGATGATGTGAAAGCTGTTATGCAACCGCATAACAGCTTTCACATCATCAAACGTCATGGCACTTACCTAAGAGTCCTGCAGGGAAGGACCGATAAAATTCAAGGCTATTCAAGGCATTTATTTTTGCATTTTTCAAGGTCTTACAATAGCCAGAGGATCCGGGGTTGTTTTTGCAGTTTAATGACACTTTTGACAGACAAGGTCACCTCGTGTCAGACAGTTTTACGGGTGGAGGAAGGCAGAGTACCCAGAGAGAATCACCAAGAAGCTTGATTTATAAACATTTATCACTCAGTCATAACTCTTTCATCTGATTAACTGTTGGGAAGCTCTCACTGAGACCTTTCCAACAACTATCAGATGATAGTGTTAATCTGTGAATGCCCAAATTTGCAGAACATCATAATATAGTGTAGCCCACTAAATTGGATATCTCTTAACTGAATAACCCAGTCAATCAAATATACTTTAACTTACACTAAACCATTTACCATACCTTCAGTACAACCTTGACCTGTTAATTGAATCTAGATTATGGAGTAAACTCCTGCTAACTGAATAAAAAAACCTAGTAATATATCCATGCCATAAAATTTGAGAGGAATGATTTTAACGATTTTATCGTTCCTCTGGTGGTTATCTAAATGAAGAAAACAGATAACCAAAAAATTGTTCGTCTGGAACTACAAACAGTTCATCAAAAAGTAAGAAAGTTGTGTCTTATCAGCTTACTTCATAGCACTGTTTTAAAATGTTCCTGTGGGAAGACCTCCTCTCTTCAATGCTCAAACTCCCTTAGACACCTGATGCCCCCTGTGCATTCCACAGATGCTTTCAAAATATCTAACTATCATACAGCAGGGTCATCGTAGACAGGTTAAAATCCACAGGTTGTCATTTTCTCCATGCATGTAATTCAGAGAAGATCTGCTATGACACCTAGCAAATTTCCCCCAATGAAGCACTGGGATTACCCCAGTACTTCATTGGGGGAAATTTCCCTAGGTGTCCTAGGAGATCATCGTGGAATAAGAAGAATGTTACTAAAGTAACACATCCCCCCCACCTGTGACCTTCACCTTGCAGATGTGGCAGAAACTATTATATGCGACACACCTTCTGACTGTCCTTAACATTTATAAAAAGTTTAACAATTGTACTATGATTCGTTTCTGAGTTATGGCTGAGACATGAATATTGACCGATTTTTAGTGTGCCCTCGAAATGTGACCTTGACTTTGAAGGTACGAACCTGGCTATGGTGTGTGACACCTTCTCCCATGGCCCTTTATAATTGTGTGAAGTTTGATGAATGTGGCCTTAACAGTTTTCAAGTTATTGGTTCGGACACACACACACATGGAGGACGGACAGACAGATGGACACACGCACACTTCAATCACTATATACCACCCGACTTAAGTCGGGGGGGGGGGGGGGAGGGGCCATAAAAATGCCCACCCACACATTCTGACCTGTCAACGATTGTTATACTGTAATCAGTCCTCTTTATTATATCCAGATGAACATTTGATAGTTCTCAAAATTCAAGATTTTATTCTCTAATACAGTAGAATCCTCTTAATATCCATTTTGCTAGTGAAAATTATTCAATTAACAGGAGTATACAATTAACAGGGATTTGGTCAGTTTCCTGTGTTCTGGAGGTAAACTGAGCATTTATTCTATTATATCTTGTTTGACAGAGCTCTTAGAGTTCTGTCAAACAAGATATAATAGAATAAATGCCTGTATTGGATGTATGAGGCCAAAAAGGTTGATAAATAAGGGGAATTTGGTGCGTGTCACAGCAATTTTTTCGACATATTACAAATATTTATATACAATTAACAGGAGTTTACTCTACAACCCATATGCAATTAACAGATCAAATTTGTACTTAAGGTATGGTAAATGGTTTTGTGTTTGAAAATTATATTCAATTAACAGGGATATACAATTAAGAGATATCCAATTAAGTGGGCTCTACTGTATCAAAGAATTATTCTGATAATCAATGAATTCCTATGTCTACAGATCTTTTTGGTCTCACAACATCCAAGTTTTTTTGTGTGTTGTGGCTTCCCGACACTTTCGATGGCCAGAGTCACCTCGTGTCATACAGTTTTACAGTTGAAAGAAGCCAGAGTACCACTAAGCAGTGGCAAGCAACTGTCAGACTCTCCAACATACTAACTCCGACAAGCAAGGTTAGCATTGGTTGATGGCAAGTGCACTATTGACGTGCAGTTCACCTTAGTACACAATGCCACACTGTCCCCACATGGACAATCAGGATTAAGTGCCTTATCCAAGGACATAACACAGTTTCCATTGGTCAAGATCAAATCGTGAACCTTTCGATTTGAAGTTTGGACCTTAGAATTCCCCATACAAACCCTGGAAATCACTAAACATGGCTTACAATAACTCATTAGAATGTGATCACTAATTTTGTTTCAAAGAGGTGTCATAAGATAAGTTTTTTGAGGTAGAAAACAAAAATATATAGTTTTCTAAATAATTTTTTTTAAAAGTCATCTGCTATTTGCATGTAGCAGTCAAGGTATAAAGGACATATTCCATATTCCAACCAACCATATTTTGTCTCATGGTAAATCGGTCCCTTTCTGTGTTGGGGGTTGTAAGTTTGAGCATTGGCTCCCACACTTCTATGTTAAGTTGTTACATGTGTTGGGTAAAGGGATGAAGAAGGTCAACAAATAGTCTGTGTCGAGACGTTGATTTGATTGAGCAATATATCAGGTAGTGTTGCAGGGCAGAGAAGTCAAAATAAAACTCCTCTCAAAATATATAGAACCGCCTTTCCCATTGAACAGTTTCCTTGTTCACTACAATGATATGTCCAGACTGATTAATTTGTAGTTTGAGATGTCAATAGGACCGACAGACTCCTGAATTGATTCAAGATGTACCATTGTGTATTTTATTAATATTGTTGATGTAGTATGCAAAACTCTTCTAAATGTCAGACTTTTTGTAAAGCAACAATTTTACTCTCTCAGAATCCTATTTCAATAAGCTACTTAAAAATTCAGACAGAACAATTCCTAATTTGATGTGCTCCTCAGAAATTTAGATTGAATGTTAAGTGGGAATGATGAGCAGAGAAAGAGCCAGGCATATAATCTGATGCTTTGAAACTCAAATTGGAATTTGAAGAACTGACATATGATTGACAGTTGGGAACCCTTTATCTTCTGAAACTAATTATTGCAATCAGCTTCTTTTGATTCAATTCACTACTGGAACCTGCAAACAAAGAAAAGTTAAAAAAAATATTTCTCAGATTGCACTAAGCTTAACTTCGGGACCCCCTAATGAGCACAAATATGAAATCAGGGACTTGATTTGTACAAACTTGAATCTGCCCCCTTAAGGATGTGATATACTATTATCAGAAGATTCGGATTGGTGGCAATAGAGAAGAAATTTTTTTGAGAATATTCCTCATACTGTACTAAGCTGAAATTCAGGCTCTCAAAGAGAGCCCAAATATGAACCCAAGGACTTGATTTGAAATAAATTAAAGCTGACTTCTCTAAGAAAGGGGTATACCAAATATTAATAGATTTTGACTAGTGAATCTGTAGAAGAAATTTTTAAAAGATTATTGCTCATATTAGGCTGTTAAAATTTGGGCTCCCATAAGGAGCCCAATTAATAACCCAGAGTCTTGATTTGAAAACAAATTTGAATCTGCCCCCAATAAGGGTGTTATACACCAAATGTCTAAGGATTCTGACAGGTGGTTCTTGAGAGGATTTTTTAAAAATATTCCCTGTATTGCATTACCTGGTAAGTTAAAATTCAGGTTTCCATAGGGAGCCCAAATATAAATCTAAGAACTTGATTTGAACAAAGCTGAATCTGATTCTCCTGAGAATGTTGTATTTCAAATATCAAAAGATTCTGATTGGAGGTTCCAGATAATCAGATTTTGTTAATTTTTGAAAATATGATGGCTTAGCAATGTTTAGACTTCCCCCTACTGTACCCCATAACACAACCCCATTGCCATTTTTTATCATTTGATTCTACTGGTCCTCAGGATGCTTTATACCAAATAACAGTTTGCTGTTCCATGCAGTTTAAGAAATGTGGGAATTTGAATATATTTCTATTTTTAGCTCCTGGGGTTCCCATGGGATGTGGGAAAATTGTTTTTGCCTGAGTCAAGTGCTTATGACTCAATAACACATTCCAAATTTGGTTCATATCAGGCCATCAGTTCAGAAAATTAGAAATTTTATGCAGGGCCTAAGCTCTTGCCTCTCCCATTACAAAGGCAAATATTGCCCTATGAACTTCATTTGTCCAAAATTTATTCCACACTTTAAAAGGAAGCTCATTCCAAATATCAATTCACTGTACCAGTTGGTTCATGAGAAGAATTTTTTTTTGAAATTTGGAGGCATTTCCCCCACCCACTCTCCTCCCTACGAGGTGGAGCAACTTGATTTAAACAACATCAAAATGTGATATCCTGTAAACTAAAATGTGATATCATGCTAAACAATCACCTCAAATTTCACTGAAATCATTCAGTGTTTTGGGGGAAGTTATGACTATCATGTTCACAGACAACAAACAGATGGACGGAGCTTAATCACTATAGTACACCCTGACTTTCAGTCAAGTGATCTGAAAACATCTATAGGGTGGCATAAATCAGTCAAAGCCCAATAGTGTAATGTTGTTTCTACCCCCTACAGAAAAATATGTATTGTTTCTCTTAGTAACGGTACACAATATTATTGGGTTGTTATTCTTCTGTAAAGTACCGAGTTTGGGTTGATAGGCACATAACTATTGGTACTGGGTCACATGATATCTCCACCACTGATGATCCATTCTCCTCACCCCTCCCCCCCCCCCCCCCCCCCCCCCAAGGGAGAGATAAACTAGGTTATCATCCCTGATGAAGTTGCATATTATGCCGGCAGATGTGGAGGATTCATTGGGTAAAGGGTTAACCACAGAATTGTTTTAGGAATTTGGTTTTGTACTTCTCTGTAATTTTGAACAAATAATGAACAGGTGAACAATAACATTTAATATAAAGGAAAAAAAATCTAACTACATTCTCTCACATGATGCTGTTCTTCCAAGGGCAATTAACGATAAAAGTAGGGCAGAAGAAATCAAGAAAGGGGAGAAAATTTCATCCATATTCATCATTTTCAAGATTCATTGTTCACATTCTGGGCAGTAAAATATTTTTTCAGGCAGGGGAAGGGGCAGGCGGCAGGAGAATATATTGTGACCTGCATATCTTTGCTCCCATCTGTCTAAAACTTCCAAGTCATGAAAATGTTTGGGGCTCAAATCATTATTTGGGAGAGAATTTCATACATATTCACCATCTTTTCAGGCAAGTGAAGATACTGTGACCTGCGTATCTTCCCCCTCAATGAGCTCTGTCAAACAAGATATAATAGAAGAAATGCCTGTATTGGATGTATGTAAGCCAAATAGGTCTATAATCAAAGGAAAACTGGGGAGAGTCAGGTTAATTTCTCGACATATTGCAAGATTTTTTATTCAATTAACAGGAGTTTATAACCTATATTCAATTAACAGGTCAAATTTGAACTGGAGGTATGGTAAATGGTTTTGTGTTGGAGAAATTATATTCAATTAACAGGGTTATTCAGTTATGAGATATCCAATTAAGTGGGCTCCACTGTATTGGTATTTTTAGAATGATTTACCTCAGTATCGATAGTGTTCGGTACAGTATTCGGTGTCAATAAAAAACATGTATGCACAGCAATACCATTACTCAACAGTATTTTGGGTATACTGCCCAGCTGTTAGACATCGTTTGCAGCTGAGAATTGTCAAAATGTTGAAAGTAACTTGGGTAATCGCCACCAGTCAAATGATGTAACAAAAAGGCTGAGAGAAATCTCCCTGGGTATTTTCTGGTATGTACCCCAGTATGTTGCATGGTTTCTCAGGGGGTCAGGCTAAAAAAAAACCCTTTATTTTGTTCCTGGTAAACATTTAAGCTTCTAGGGAACTTGTGAAGGTCCACAAACTCATGTCAGTAGACAGCTATGAACCACGGAGGGTTCAACAGCACTAGCCATCATTGGTAAATAGCTAAGAGCTGTAGAGGGCTGGTTGAGCTCATGAGATAAAACTGTGTAAGGTAGAACCATGATGACAGTGGCAGCAAAACTAGCAAGTGTATGAAGATGCCAACATGGGCATACCACACGCAAAACATTAAGCAAAGTGAGATCAGGTGATTGTGGCTTTAACCCTGTAGAAGTTGTATCAGCAAAAACATGTATAAACACTGTCACAAGACAGTGACCAAAGCCAGAGATGGGGAGCGCAGTGGCTCAGTAGGTAGAGGTGCAGGCTGCAAGCCGAGAGGTCCTCGGTTCGATTCCCACCTGCGGCAACCGCGTTGTGTCCTTGGGCAAGACACTTCATCTCCATTGCCCGTGTGGGGGCACGATGACGCTGTGTACTAAGGCGTACTGCACGTCGATGGTACGCATGTCTTCAACCAATCTAACCCTGCCTGTGCTACAGTGCAGTGCGAAGTTACGATGTTGGGGAGCTGGCAGCTGCTCGTCGTTGCTCGGTGGTTCTCTCCAGGTACTCCGGCTTCCTCCACCCGTAAAACTGTCACGGTCATGATTAGCCATTGTGCATAAATATATGACCTTAAACATCAATAAATAAATAAATAAGCCAGAGATGTATCCTAGACCTGGAGGACACAGCTAGCTGTGGAAGATGACGTGGGTCACATTAGGCCCCTGCAAATATGGATTTTTTTTCAACTTGACTTCCGACTCGAATTTGCCCAAAAAATGTTTGTGTCAACCGAATATCAAATTCGAACTATGTTAGTTGGAACCATGTGTCAAAGTGCGGTTTCGAACGTGATAATTCCAGTTTAAAATAGCCACATTAAGATTGTTTTGGCATTGTGCTGATGATTTATCCACACATTCATGCTAACATTCAACAGTTAGTATGTTAATAACTCAGCACAATTGAAAGCATGGTTGAATAGAAGAAAAAGAATCTCTGTGTAACAGTGATTGCTTCGCTCCCTTCTTGACTTGAAGCTTGGCATCGTCCGATCTTGCCTTCTCATGAAGCGATTGTTGCTTCTTACTGAAGTGTACCAGAGGTGAGATGTAGTCCCTGTTGCCTGGGTTTTGTATGAAGTCTTACATGTGTATGCAGCTGTGGCTTTATCCACTGTAAATATGAGTGTATTACCGATATCGTTTCAAATCATGCAATACTGGTAATACACTGTAAGTTCCATGTTGACGATGTATGCTTGCGGCTCACACCCAATGCCTTGCATTGTTTTGACAATTTAGTCAGTATAAAATGTATGAATGTACACATATAGAGACATTTATTAATAAGATTTTTTTTCAAATTCGATTTTTATATTCATGATTTTATTTTCGACTCAAATTCAACTCAAATTTCTTGAACAACTCAACTTCGACTCGAACAATCAAATATTTGCAGGGGCCTAGGCAAGCCAGAAAATAAGCAGACTGACATCTGCAAAATGAGGTCCCCAGAGGGTGAATTTAGTGATGCAACCCTGAATAGCAGGGTAGCATCACTACATTTACCCTCTGTGAACCTCAATCTGAATCAGGGTCTCAAAACTAAACAGAAAGAGGTACCCAGAGGATAAATTGTCCCACTGTATGGGATAGCATCATCAAATTCACCCTCTGGGGACCTCATTCTGAAAATGTCAGACTGCTTATTTTCAGGCCTGGGCCTAGGCCACATAGTGTGAACTGTAAGTTTATGATTGTAAACTACAGATATTTTCGGAATTGAGGAATTAGTAAGTAAAATGCATCATATATTCCTCTATATAAAAGAGAAAAAAAATTCTGAGATCGATCAAGAGAGAGTTCATAGGGCCCTATAATAACAGTATCTACCATTTTTTGGAATGCTTGGAGAGAACTTTCTAAACTTAGAAGGGTAATATGTTTGGCCAGAAAATAAGCAGTCTGACATTTGCAAAATGAGGTCACCAGAGGGTGAATTTGATGACGATATCCCATACAGTGGGCCAGTTTATCCACTAGGTACCTCTTTCTGTTTAGTTTTGAGACCCTTATTCAGATTGAGATTGACAGTGGGTAAATTTAGTGATGCTACCATGCACAGCAGGGTAGCATCACTATATTCACCCCCTGGGGACCTCATTTTGCAGATGACAGTCTGCTAATTTTCTGGATTGGTAATATCATTGGGAAAAGAAATTGGATCAAATTTTTCTTGTTGCCCCCTACCCCTTATTTGTTAATGCTAAATTTCACTTTAGTTAAGAAGCCTCCTTAACAATCACATCAATGAATAGTACAGATTTATTATTATGTCAAGGGGAGTGCTGAACAACCAGCTGCCACTGGGAAACATCCTGCCATGTCACAGCCATTAACTCTATCAACAAGAGATATTTCAAAAATTAGATCAGTCCTCTTAACACATTTACCACCAGTGGTATAAAACAGCATCTACCATGTAGTTTCAACGAGATAAATTACGAGAGTCCATGTTCAATATGTGGTGTAGATCACATAACTGCCTAGAGCTAGAAGCCCATATATGGGCCCTAATGAGTTGGTGGAAGTGCTTCATGGTTTGGTTATTGGGGTTCAATGACACTTTCAGCAGCCATGGTCATATTATGTTAGACAGTCTATGGGTTGAGGAAGCAGGATACCTGGAGAGAACCACGGAGCAATGATGAATAAACATTGGACTCTCCAACATACTATCCTGACACAAGCAAGCAAGCCAGAAAATAAGCAGACTGTCATCTCCAAAATGAGGTACCCAGAGAGTGAATTTAGTGATGCTACCCTGCAAAGCAGGGTAGCATCACTAAATTTACCCTCTGCAAACCTCAATCTGAATCAGGTTCTCAAAACTGAACAGAAAGAGGTACCTAGAGGATAAACTGACTCACTGTATGGGATAGCATCATCAAATTCACCCTCTGGGGACCTCATTTTGCAAATGTCAGACTGCTTATTTTCAGGCTTCACGCAAGGTTAGCAGGCCTGGAAATAAAGGGCTGATATCATAACATGTTTTCAGGTTATGCCAGGCCATAAAATTTGAAAGGAACAATTTTATCTTTCCTGTGGTGGTTATCAAAATGAAACAAAACAGATAACCGAAAAGTTGTTCGTCTGGAACAGCAAAAAGTTCGTCAAAAAAGTTGTGTCTTATCACTTTATTGCATAGCACTGTTTTAAAATGTTCCTGTGGGAAGACCCCTCTCTTCACACAGATGTTTTCGAAATCTGTGAACCCTCATAAATTAGGGCCATCGTGGACGGGTCAAAATACATGGGTAGTCATTTTTTCCATGCATATAATTCAGAGATGATCCGCTATGACACCTAACAAAATTTTCCACTGGTGAAAATTTTGATAGGTGTCATAGTGGATCATCTCTGAATTATATACGTGGGAAAATGCCCACCCATAGATTTTGACCCATCCACGATGGCTGTACTGTAAGCTGTCCTCTTTATTATATCCAGATGAACGGTAAATAGGTTATCTCAAAATTTGAGATTTAATTCTCTTTTACGTTATTTATCATTGTGGTAACCCATAGAAAAAAAGGTATTGTGATGCTTCTCCGCCTTATCAATTTCACCACGCCTGTCATGCCATTTTACTTCTTAATGGGATTTTTGCCAAAAGAAATAGCAACAACAAACGCACAGTCTCGCCGATGTGAGATTGCTCATTAATTGTTGCTAGTAGTTATGTGACAATTCGTTTAAGATGGAAACAGCATGCCATTCTATTCATAATGTGGATGCAATGCTTAAAATTTGAGTTGAGAAAGTTGAGAAAGATTGTCAAGTCTTTCTGGCAAAACAGCCTATTCCTAAAACCCACATCTTTTCAAATCTTTGCTACATGTATGTTAGTGGTGTAAGATGGAATCACTGCCCCTCCCACAGCTCCAGGTGTTGCCGAGGCCCTGAGGTGTGGAAGGGGCAGTGCAGCAGTCTCACAGACACTATCTTGATAGCAGCACCAAATAAAATGTACAAAGCCCACTAGGCAGAATTCATTAAGAGTAAAATTAAGAGTAAAACATCATTTTGCCACTTTTAGCTTTTGTAAGCTTCAGAAGAGCTAATCGCTCCCCTAGGCCATGAGAGGGGAGCGATTTTTAGCCCTCCTGCATTTTTAAGAATGCCAGGCCTGGTGAAACCCCTTTGTTATACTTACTGTTTCTACAGTTTCGGACATCAGTCTTGACCGGTGCATCAGTAATGTCCTCATAGTTAATAATAAACATAATAATTTCGCAGTGTTCATTCTTGACAGGTGCAACCAGCACACTCGACAGGAACTTGGATCCTAAAATACAAATACAGAAAACATAAGAACATGTACTTTGGATAAAAAAGAGTTTTAAAGCTGGGAGGTTTTTCGACTTTACAGTTCGGTTCCAGTTTTTACAGGAAACTGGAAAACTGAACAGCAAAACTCAGCAAAACCAACCGAACGGTTTTACTGTATTTGTGCATAAAATGATCAACCTTTATCGTCGTGTTCTCATTGTCACATATATCTCCCTTATTGACTCCTCTATTGGACGAGTCCTATGAGGGTGAAAATATAACACCGAGAACACAATATAAAATAGATGAACTTCATTTAAGAATTGAATGCAATTTTTATAATCTTTATTGGAGTATGAACGTGTGGGAATAGGTACAAATTGTATGAATCCCTTTGGATTCATACAATTTGTACCCATTCCCACATGTTCATACTCCAATAAAGATTATAAAAATTGCATTCAATTCTTATAATTACATTCCGTAACTGTTTATAACTACTTTTTACCAAACAACAAAGCAGAAAGACGAAATAAAACATGTACGAACGAACGAGGCGAAAAACCACCCTCACACAAAAGACAAAGTGCACGACTCTGAGTTGAGCGCCGGTTCCGTCTAAATGATATCCCAAAAGCAAATAAGCTTTAATTTGCACAACTTTAGAAATGGAAACGAGTATTTTAGTAACGGGCTTTATGCCACAGTTGGGAAATGTCACCAAAGAAACAACAGTGGAGTTGATCACTGTGAGAGGCGCTAAAAGTTAAAAACCCGCCCAAACACTGCCTGAATTACATTCTGTCAACTGCGCTCTACCGTAAATGCAGGTCAAAGTTCAACCAAATGTATTCATTGGAAAATGAATTACATTTGGTCATGACATTTTCATCCAGCTGACCAATGGGAATTGAGTATTTGGACCCAAAACGTATAACTACATTAACAATGTAATTATTTCTTTGTGACTATAATTTAGGATTCATTTGTTACCCTACTTTTGTGTTCCTAATAAACATACATGTATGTTTATTAATTTGGGGTTATTTATCCACCCTGTATGCACCTTATTTGGGCCTGGATATTTATTAAAATTGCCTTTCCTGCAGGGAGGAGAACTTCAAATTAGTAAATCTTCACAAGATTGTGTGATAGTCTTTTGTTTAGCACAGTGTATTTATTGTTGTAATCATGATGCCTAAACACCTATTAGTTTTCTTTAATAAAACTAACTGAAATACTGGAAAATAAGTTGGCTTTTGGATAAAATTAACTAGCATTACTCCCCCCATCCCCTCAATGGATTTTCATCCTGTACTATTATTTGGGTCTGTACTTTTATTTAACCCTCTACCCAACGTAACGGCCAAAACTGGCCAGCGCTATTCTAAAACATCGCCAGTTAATTTTCATTATATTTTCATTTTTTGTCTCAAAAAACATAGGTTATGACCCCTCTTTGGAACGAGCTCGTCGAGCTCGTTCCAATGAGGGGTCATAACCTCTGTTTTTGAGACAAAAAATGAGAAAAATTAGTTATTCAAGAATTTTGTTTGGAAGTGTTGCCTGCGTTTCATGTTAGGTAAAGGATTAATTTGATAAATGTTCCACCCTGTATTTTTATTCCCACCTGTACTTTTATTTGGAACATAAGAGTAATTTATGTTTTTTTCTGACTCAATAGGCTTAGCAATTGATCCATTAGATCCCTTAAGATTGAAAAAAGAGAAGTTAGGCTGAACCCACTAGGCCTGCAATGATGCATTCAAGTTTCAATACATCACGATTCTTTCACTCTGTGATGCATTGCATCATTACAAGACATGCATCATGATGTTCAGATGTCAACAGGGATTATTAATGGAAGAACATTGAAAAGGTTGAAAACATTATTAAAACACAATGTATCATTTTGACAGAGTATAATTTATAATAATATTTGACAAAAAGTAAGATTAACATAAATTCTTTCTCATTTTGAGCAAATCTGAGGTGAAAAATAATGCACTGAGGGCAATTCATTTTATTCATTCATTGGTGTTTAAGGTCACATACTTATACACAATGGCTAATCATGAACGTGACAGTTTTACGGGTGGAGGAAGCCGGAGAGAACCATCGAGCAACGGCGCACAGCTGCCAGCTCCCCAACATCGTAACTCCGCACTGCAGCATAGGCAGGGTTAGATTGGTTGAAGACATGCGCACCATCGACGTGCAGTATGCCTTAGTACACAGCATCATCGTGCCCCCATGTGGACAATCAAGGTTAAGTGCCTTGCCCAAGAACACAATGCGAGAGTCCGAATCGATCGCTCAGACAGTCACCCATCCGAGAACTAACCGGGCTCGAAGTTGCTTAACTTCGGTGACTGAGGGCAATTACCATTATACTAAACATACAGATTTTACAAGATCAGAGCGTTTCCATGTTGTACTTGCATCATGAGCAAATAATCGTGATGCGCATCGCATTGTGAACATCCGAATCATTGCAGCTCTAAAACTCACTAGTGGAGATACTTATGGATAACTTTTTTTGGTGAGTGGCGTTGTATAAACTATTGCAAATGTTTTTCCAAGTTACAGACAGTGAATTCTTATTTACTATATGTTCTAAACACATAGACAAACTGAATGGAAACCAAGGACTAAATCTGAAAAATCACAACCACCCAGCTCTAAACGGTTTTAACCCTTTACCCAATGAAGAGGATATTAAAATTTATTATTTAAAATATCTTTTTTAAAAATGTTCAAAAAATTTCTACAAAACCATATCATGTGACCCCTCACTGGAACGAGCTCGATGAGCTCGTTCCAAAGAGGGGTCACATGATATGGTTTTGTTGAAATTTTTTGAAAAATATCAATTTTTCAGCTCCTGAATTTGTATATTAGGCAGGCGGATGCGATCAATTTGTTGGGTCAAGGGTTAAGGCAATATTACTCAATGCAACTTATGACTAGTTGCTGCAACATGTTACAGGCCATCCCTATTTTACAAAATGTCACTTTCAACTCGACTTTCAGGCGCTTTCTTGTGCACAACAAATTTAGCCAGTAAAGAAATAGCAGCTGCTGAATTAATGAAAGCATGCCAGTATTAACAATTATCACTGTCTTTGGAACCAGGTGATCTTTAAACTCGTATTTCCCTGCATTCAGCATAAGCAATGGCATGTAAAATGACATTTTTTTATTACACTGAATAATCATGCTTTTTATAAGAATATCAAGTCTTGATTCCTATCCAATGGTATGCTATATTTCCAAAATCAGTTATAATTCAACATTTAAGACAATTGGTATTCTGGTAACTGCTATCTAATAAGCACTGTGGCAGTAATACCTGTTCTGTATTGTTCACAATCTAAAAAACAGTCAATAAAGAAATGATGTCGCTATGTCATGGATGAGCTACTCCTTCTTCTTGCATTGCCGTCAGCATCTTTGGGATGTCTTGGTTATTGTGGGTAACACTAAAACAAAGGGTGCCTGGCAATATCAAATGGCACGTAAACATTGGGAAATGACAAACAGGATCATATCCCAAAATAACACTGTGTTTTATCATTAGGTATAATAAAAAACCTTAAACTCAGACAGTTATCTCAACCATATGCTGCTATTAAATAAATTCAAGTTGCTTGTTGCATTTTTCTGGTTCAAGAAAAAAATGTAGACCTTGATTTAGAATGTGGTAAATTGTTGACTAGTTTCATGCTTAAAAATGAAGTACTTTGTATGTTTACAATATCTCCTCTTAACACGCTAATTCACTTGGTTTAATGACTTGAAAAAGCAGGTTTCTTGAGAGAGACAATCTAAAACATTCTCATCAGCCAACATGGACCTGGCAGTTGTTGTACTTTTATGTTTTAACCCTTTACCCAAGTAACGCCCAAAACCGGCCAGTGCTATTCTAAAAAATTGCCAATTAATTTTCATTATTTTTTTCATTTTTGGTCTCAAAAACATAGGTTATGACCCCTCATTGGAACGAGCTTGTTGAGCTCGTTCAATTAGGGTCATAACCTATGTTTTTGAGACAAAAAATGAAAAAAATTAGTTATTCAAGAATTTTATTTGCAAGTGCCGTCTGCTTTTCATGTTATGTAAAGGGTTAACCATTGAATGCCAATTTTCCTGCTTTGATCGCAATTTTACTGCCACACAAAAATGGTCGCTGACCGATTACCAGTTATTTGATCTCACAATCGGCTGATTCTGATTGTAATACCTTGCACTACTAGACAAATCGAGGCTCGAAAGAAGTAAATTAAATTGAACATTTCTCACAGTGTTAAACTTCATTCACTGGGGTCACAGTAAAATTACCAGTCGTGCACACTTGAAACGGTAAACATGGCTCTCAGACTGGTAATTTTAATGCAACCTGAGTCAATGGAGTGCAGCCTTCACTTTTCCGGTATGAACTGGCAATTGATGCAAGTATGCTCAATTGTAAGCCTTACAGGTTGTTTAATTATATATGCTGTAAATGGGCGTCTAGAGAGATTAAGAATACACATTGTGGTTGTTTCTCAACTTTATTGAATGGTATCATTAACATCATTTTACATTACCAACTGAACAATTGCAGAAGATAATAAAATGTGGTCAATGAATCATCACAAAATGCTTGGCAACAATCAGTTGAACCGACATTCCAGAAGCCATTGCCATTATCATCCAATTGCCCACAATTGGCCGATTGTAGTGGCCGGTTTCGATCATCGGTTGAACACTACCAAAGTGTAGCAAAAATGTATAAAAATATCCAAACCTCTGGGGGTTGATAAGCATGTTGAAATTTGTAGTTATGCTGGGTATACATAGCTTTCCAAACAAAAGCACTGTAAGGCGATGGCATCATAATACAGCCGCTTTCTGTAAATTAATTTATTTTGCATGGCAAAATATACCTAATGCTTTTCAAAAGCACCTCAATTTACCACAAGAACAAGAAAAATGGGAAGCATTAGTCATTTTTTTTTAAGTTATTGATCAGACGTGCCGGCCATCTTGGATTTGCCAGACTGCCGGCTATCGAGAAGAACCTTCCAATAGCCACTTGTAAAGCACTATAAAAAATGGATCCATTGGTCATTCGTTTTTTAAGTTATTGCACAGACAAGCAAAAATCACAAAATATTCAAGATGGCTACCATGATTGCCATGTTGGATAAGCCAGATTGCTGATAACCATAAGAAATCTTTTTGTAGTCAAAACAAATGCACCAGAAAAAAATTGGAATCATCCATCATGCCTTTTATAAGTTATTACTCAGACAAAGAGAAATTACAAAAAATACATGACGATTGCTATGGTGGCTATATTGGATTAGCCAAAATGCTGATTACCAAAAGGAACCTTTCTTTAGTCATCAATAATGCACTGAAAACTAAAGTGATGTCACGCATGCAGCCTGACTGTCCCAGCAATGGCAATGCTTAGACACAAAATAGTCTGAGCCATTTTTTGTTAACCGTTTACCCATAACAAATCTGCCATATCTGCACTTTTGATATACAAAAATTGCTATTCAAATTTAATTTTTTCATTTTTCTACCACAAAACATACCTCATGACCTGTTAATGGAACAAGCTTGATGAGCTTGTTTCAATAAGGACTAATAAGCAATGGTTAGAAGTAAATGAAAGTGTCAATGACACTGTAGCTCAACTTGTCAAGACATGTACATGTATAGTATGTGACCCAGCAATGACAAACATCTAGGTAATGACCTGATAACTAAGGTACATATAAAGTATTGTAATATTGTAATAAAAAGTATTGTAACGGCCTGTACATAAATACTGACCATAGCCTGTAACAAATGTATCCATAAAGTATTGTAAAGGCGGGTGACAGTCAGATGCTAAACTAGAAAAGAAATCTTTGAGTCCCAGAGTGGGTCTGACTGAACCCCAAAATATTTGTTCTCATAGCACAGTGATAACAAAGGCACCCCAAAACACACTCGGCCCTGGTGAGAATCAATGTTTCTGACAGTGATTCTCTCCAGGTCCGAGTTCAGTGGGCGCAACATCCACATTTACTGAACATATGTTGGGTGGAATTTAAACCTCTTTTGGGTGAAAGTGTTGTGGGCCTGTGGTTTTTGATACGTCATTCATATTCATGTCCGTTTCATATCATACTATTTTTGGCTTCTTAATAAACCATGTATAAATTGTTTTCCTATTTTATTGTGTATTCATCCAGACCACAAAACATAACTTAATGATTATTCGATCTCTAGAGTTGAGTTATATTTTATCCATGGTTTGCTAGCTGACCCAGATCCTTATGAATCTGAAGAACAACAGGGAGATTTCGGCCAGGGTTCTAGCCCCTGGGGAGTCGTTCACCCCACCCCTGTTACACTTGAGATATGGGTATGACACACTTTCAAACCACCTCTAGGGACACACTCAGTACCCCAAGAACCTGAAAAATATAGATGGCCAAGTGCAAGTGACTGTTTATCAAGATGCAAAAAAGCAGCGAGATAGGAAGATTTGTATTCAAGTTATAAAGCAGAAAAGGAAGAGGGAGAAGACAGAAGACCAGAAAAATAAGAAGATAAATGCAAACTCTAGGCTGTGCTGAAGTGAAACAAGATGGCTGCTGTGATGACCATTGCATGTGGTAGCCATTGTATGTGGTCGACCATGACCAACACTGGAGCCTCTCATCTATTCATCAAACTGAGTTATTCTGTCGAATATCAAGAAAATTAATCCATAAATGTGACCTGAAGGGGTGTTCTGAAGAAATCCAAGATGACTGCCATTGCAGCCATTGTGGGTGGCCAACCATCACCAGAATACACTGTTTTCGTCTACACATCATACCAAGTCACCCAGCAGAGTTTCAAGAAAATCGTTGCTTAAATGTGACCTGCATTCTGTGCTTAAAAGACTCAAGATGGCTGCTGTGGTGGCCTTTGTGGGCAGCCCACTGTGACCACAATGGAACATCCTCATCAACGCATGTTACCTAAGTGGCTTTAAAAAACAAGAGGCCCCACAGTGCTCACCTTGAACAGAACCCGATACAACACCAGAGTCCAAGAATGAATCAATCTTAAGCAATCAATCTCCAACAGATACATTGTCAATCCTTGAGCCCCTGAGGAGTGACTAAAATAGTCCAAGCAGCATGCCTTTTCTTCAATTGATCATAATGTAAAAAGCCTCCATGGAGCCCCTTGATACAACGTATGTGGATGAATCTTAGTTAATCTTAGTAACACACCTCTGGAGGGTACTTAATAAAAAATTTCATCTTTCCTCAGCTACATAGCCAATTCTGGCTCCCAACGGGAGCCCAAATATTAATCCAGGCACTCGATTTGTACAGCTGTAATCTCACCCCACTAAAGATGTTGTATACCAAATATAAAAGCATTCTGACTGGTGGATCTGGAGAAGAAGAACAATTTTTAAAGAAATTTCCTCATATTGCACTAAGTTAAAATTTGGGCTACCTTATGGAGCCCAAATATTAACCCAGGGTCCCGATTTGAACACACTTGAATCTGACTCTCCTGGAGATGTAAACCAAATATGAAAAGGATTCTGATTCTCCATAAGGAGCCCATATATTACCCAAGGCACTCGATTTAAACGATTCTGCCCTTCGCTTATAGATGTGCAATATCAAATATGAAAGCATTCCGACTGGTGGAAATGAAGAAGATTTTTAAAGAAATTTCCTCACATTGCAATAAGTTAAAATTTGGGTTTCCATAGGGAGCCCAAATATTAAACCATGCACTTGATTTGAACAAACTTGAATTTGCACCCCCTAGAGATGTTGTATACCAAATTTGAAAGTATTCTGACAGGTGAATCTGAAGAAGAAAATTTTGTAAAGAGATTTCCTCATACTGCACTAAGTTAAAAATTTGGGCTACCATAGCAAACCCAAATATTAACCAAGGGACCCAATTTGAACAAACTTGAATCTGAACCCCTAGAAATGTTGTACACCAAATATGAAAGCATTTTGACTGGTGGATTTGAAAAAGAAGCATTTTAAAAATTATCCCCCATTTTGCACCAAGTTAAAATTTAGGCTTCCATAGGAAGCCCAAATATTAACCTAGGGACTTAGTTTGAATCATCATGAACCTGACCCTCATAACAATGATGTATATCAAAGATTAAAAGATTTTGACTGGTGGCTCTGAAAAAGAAGATTTTTAAAGATTATTCCCCATATTGCCATAAGTTAAACATTCAGGCTTCTGTATTGAACCCAAATACAAACCAAGAGGCATCATTTTAACAAAAGAACACAGGAAAAGATGTTTTTTGCATGAATCAAGTACTTATGACCCATTAATACCACATACCAACTTTGGTTCAAATCAGACCCATCAGTTCAGAAAATATAAATTTTGGATGGGGCTAAAAATCTTGCCCCTCCCATTACAAAGGGAAATATTGCTTCACAAACTTTGTTTGAACAAATTTGATTCTACACCTCAAAAGGAAGATCCATACCAAATATCAAATCACTGTCCCCACTGGTTCTTGAGAAGAAGATTTTAAATTATTTTGGAGCATTTTCACCTACCCCCTCCCAATGAGGCTGGGGCATGATGAGTTGAACAAAAATGCAATGCCCCTTTGGGACCATCACCACACAAATTTTCACTTGAATTGGCCCAGTGGTTTTGAAGAAGAAGACCAAAACATGGTGTTGAAGAAAGACGGATGACGGACGGAGAGCGATTCGTCAAAGGTGAGCTAAAATTAGAGTATGAGATCAAAAGCCAACATTTTCCTTGATTGTGCTTCATATTTAGTCAAACATAAATAATATTTTGTTTGTATAAATTTATTATATTATAAATTTTTGGAGTGCCTGTTAACACTTTCCAATAATTTGTAGCAAAACACATTTTGATGAACAAATTCAGACCACCAAAAACAATCTAGCCCTCAAGCATAAGAAAACTGAGGGCTGTAGCCTGTGCTGGACAAACTGTGGACAGGCAGTCAGAAAACTCCAAAATGGTTGCCATTATGTGTGGCTGACCATGACCAAGATAGGACCTTCTGAGCTACACACTAAGTCATTCTGCCAAGTTTAAAGAAATTGCTTAAAAGCTACCTGCAGGCCACTGTGGGCAGTCAAATGTGACCATAATGGAACGTTGTCATCAAGGTTTGAACCTGAACAAGCATAAAAAATTTGGTGTTGAGTGGAAGAAAACTGAGGCCTGTAGCCATGCTGAACAAATTCTGGAAGGCAGTCAAAAAGGAATCCAAATGGCTGCAATTGCAGTCAACTGTGACCAACATAGGACTTTCTGATCTACTCCTTATACTGTATCACCCTGCCAAATTGATGCACACATGTGACATGCTGTCTGGGCTGAAGTAAATGCAAGAAGCTTGCCGTGGCAGCCATTGTGGTCAGCTGACCAAATAGGATGTTCTCATCTACCAATCATACCGCGTTATCTTGCCAAGTCTCATGAGATGTGATGCATAAATGCGACCTGTAGCCTGTGTTGAAGAAATGCAAGATGGCTGCTGTTGAGGCTATTATGGGCAGCCAATCATGACCACAATGGAACATTCTCTTTTGGGAATGATCCTGAACAAGCAAAAGAAAGAAATTTGGTGATGCATGGAAGAAAACTGAGGTCTGTAGCCCAGGTTGAACAAATTGTGGTCGAGCAGTCAGAGAAATCAAAGATGGCTGCCATAGCAGCCAGTTATGTGCAGCCAACAGTGTCCAACATAGAACTTTCTGATCTATTCATCATACAAAGTCATCCAGCTGTGTTTCAAGAAAATTGCATAAATGCTACCTGCAGGCTGTTCTGGAGAAATCCAAAAAGGACACTCCGGCAGTCGTTATTGGTGGTCAACCATGAACAACATATGGAATTCTCATTAACTCATCATACCAAGCCACCCTGCCGAGTTTCAAGAAAAATAAATGCAACCTGTAGCCTGTACTGAAGAAAGCCAAGATGGGACCTGTGTGGGTAGCTGACCATGACCATAATAGGACATTCTCATCTTGACATGAACCTGATCATGCATATCAGGATCGTTGATGATCGAAAAAGAACTGGAGGCTGTAGCCTGTGCTGTGCAAATTGTGTACAGATTTACAGACTCAAGGCCATCTGTGCATGCCATGACAATATCTTAGCTTGAATTCGACAAGTTAAGCTTAAAATGTATTTATTTATTGGGGTTTAACTGGTGGAGTGCTAGAAGCCACTATCAGGGCTTTTAAAAAAATTTGGGTACCAAAGCAAAAGCAAGCATTTTCCTTGCAAACGTTGTGTATTCAATCAAACACAAATAAAATTTTGTTTATATAAATCTGTTTATCACAAATTACTGGAGAATGCCTTTGGGCATTCTCCAATAATTTGTAATAAAACAAATATATAACAAATTCAAACCACCCAAAATAATCTAGCCCTCAATCAGTTAACAACAGTTTTGACAGAATGGGTCACCTCATATCAGACAATTTTAAGGGTGGGGGAAGCTGGAGACCCAGAGAGAACCACTGAACAGTGGCAAGCAACTGTCAGACTCCCCAATGTACCAACACTGCACAAACAGAATTAGCAGCAGTTGGAAAAAAGTGCACCATTGATATGCTGTACACCATAGTACACAGTGTCACCATGCCCGACATGGGCAATCAGGATAAAGTGCCTTGCCTGAGGACACATGCAGTTACCTCTCAGGCTCTGGTCAGGATCGAACTTCGGTTTTAAGTTCAATGCTCTAACTACTGAGCCACCATGCTCCCAGTACAAATGTATAAACATCTCCATAACAAGTGGGCGTGGTGGCTCAGTTGGTAGAGGTGCAGGCTGCAAGCTGAGAGGTCCTCGGTTCGAATCCCACCTGCGGCAACCACGTTGTGTCCTTGGGCAAGACACTTCACCCCCATTGCCCACATGCGGGCACGGTGACGTTGTGTACTAAAGCGTACTGCACGTCGATAGTGCACCTGTCTTCAACCAATGCTAACCCTGCTTGTGTGGAGTTGAAATGTTGGGGAGCTGACAGTTGCTCGCCATTGCTTGGTGGTTCTCTCCGGGTACTTTGGCTTCCTCCACCCGTAAAACTGTCACAGACATGGTTAGCCATTGTGCAGAAATATGTGACGTTAAACACCAATAAATAAATAAATAACCATAACCCATAAGGGTTAAAATTTACACAAGTACAGCCAACCTTGATCATAAATGTAAATTTGTTCCAATATTCAATACTGCCATGTTAACTTGATTTTTGACAACCAATTTCACTTTCATAATGCGCTAAATAAAAAGTGTTGGTGCTACAATAATCAGATGATTTATTAGTCAACTAGAAGATTTTCTATTTCTGTATGAATTTATATATAAATACAAAAAAATTGATATACTGAGATATACATCTGCTATACTGCATGCAACTTGATTGATTACATGAAAAATACACCTTGCCATTAAACTGCAATGGAGTGCACTTTGATTACCTGCTGCACCTTAAAACTGTGCAAGTTCCAGTAGCCGTTATATGTCAGGAATTTTACAGCAAGTTCAAAAGCTACATAATAGAATTAGGCCTTGAAGTTCCACCCAACTCACAGCGCTAATTCAGTGCGATCATTTTTTTATGTCTTTTTGTCCAGCTTTTTAAAAAAGTAATTTAGTCATTAAAGGCCTGTAGGTTTTACACATTGATAGTCTGAGGCCTGTGATTTGCAATTATTTCTTGGCAAGTTTTGAATGCCAATATATTGGAAACCAAAACTTGCCTACAAACAACTACCAAGGTACATATAGTACATGGAGAGTGGATTGTAACTAAATCAGTTGCGGAGTGGGGTTATCACCCAAGCTATAACTTTCAAATTGTGTACACATCGACAAAAAACACAAGCAATGTTTCAGCCAATGGACCTCCGGGTTTAACCCAGAGGTCCATCGGCTGAAACTTTGCTTGTGCTGGTTATGCTTTGCAGCAAATTTGCAATTATTGCTTGGGTGGAATCTCCACTCTGCTGGTGATTTAGTGATAATACACTTTCCACGTACTGTATAATGCAACTGTGGGTTTCTCCAGAGACTGCATGATTGGGCACCTGTTCTATAGCAGTAAAAATTGATCAAAGCTGGAATGATGTCCCAAAGGGTTAATATATGTATTCTGATGCATAAAGTTGACCAAATGGCCAGCAAAGAAGCAGATAAAATTTGCTCTACCTCAGTTTAAGCCATCAAAACCAGCTGAAGTATGAACTACTTCTTCTCTTCAACTCGAGTCCTCATATCAAATATATCCTGCAGGATAATTATACCTTTTTAACTCTTAATCAAATAAAATGATTATATCTATAAAAACACAGAAACCCAAATTCAAAATTTGTTACTTTATCCTTTTTTGCTACCAAAATACATTTAGAGGAAACTGGAGTACCTGGAGAGAATAGTAAGCACTGGCAACTAAGGCCCCACAAAGTAGATCATCTATTTCTCAGGCCATTTTTGGTAAAATTGCATGTGGGCGAGCGTTTTTTTATTTTATTTTTGTAATTATTTCTTTGTTATCAAAAGTTCATGGTCTTAGTTTGTGTTAGGCCTGATAATCTACACAATAGCATGGGTACTGGAGTATTTTGTCCCTGGAGTGCAAGAAGGCTTTGCAACACTCAAGCATAGCAAAGCCTTCTTGCACTCAAGGGACAAATTTTTAAATTTATTAACTTGGTTAAAATATCGGACATAAACCATTTAAGTTTTTTTCTCTAAGTTTGCTTTGGTTATAAAAAAGAGCATGTGGCAGCTAAAAGGACCATGCGGGAAGGCCTGAGAAATAGAACTTTAATTTTTTTAGGCCTAACTGGTGGACACTTTGACTCACTATCACGGCACTAGCAGGGTTAGCACTGGTTGAAAGCAAGTATGTGTACCATCGACGTGCTGCAAGCCTAATAGTATACAGTGTCACAGTGCTCCCACTTATGCAATATGGATAAAGTATCTTGCCACAATGCAGATAATGTGAGTCAGGATCAAACTGTCAATCTTCCAATATAGTCCAATGTGCTATAACCAATAAGCTACCATTCTTAAGTCTGCCTGAGGAGCCCTCCTTAACTGCCTGATTCTGATGTTTTTGGTATGTACCAGCCTATCTGGGTGGGCTTGTGCCCATCTGAATATAGATCGAAGAGAGCCAGCAACTGACCTCCTGTGATTTTCAAAAGACAGACCTGATGGACTAAACAAGATCGAGCCAGACAGATCCGGTCAGATCTGGAATTACTGTCTTTAATCCTCTATCTTATTAATCAACCCACATAATATTACAAAGTTTTCAAGAATTTCAACAAAATGTCATGTGACCCACTGGAAGGAGCTCATTGAGCGGTCAGATGAAATAGTTTTGTTTAAATGTTTTGAAAAGTTTGAAAAACTATTAAACTAACAAATTAGGATAACCTGTGTGCAAATTAAGATAACCTGTGTGTTGGGTAAAGGGTTAACCCTTTACCTAATCCAATGTCAAAAAGCAACCAGCACTTTGCACAAAACTCATCTTTCAAAATAACATTATTTTGAAAAATTTGTGTTTAAAAAATATAACTTCTGACCCTCACTGCTACAAGCTTGAAATATGATAAACTCTCTTGGAAAAGACTGAAAGTGGAACATATGCAGAAAGCCCTTGACAGTGCAAATTTCAAACAGTTTTGATTTTCAACAGGATTTGTAGGCTCTTTTGCATCTCTCTGAAAACTCAAAATGTGTACCTACAAAGGTAAAGCCACATTGAGCCCCCTTCAAAATCACCCCCGAGTCACTTACAGTATGGCATAAGTTGGCTACTATATACAGGACAGAAGAGAGTTGCCTCCCTGTAAAAGTGGATATTCTGTTAAATAAGAAGCCACAAGAGGCTTTATTCTCTCACCTGACAAGTGGTTCAAAGAAGTATTTTGGGTCACATTCAGTTAGTCATGGTTCATCAACACTACGTATATACAGAGGAATGAAGTTTTGAATTTATTCATGACTCTAAGTGTCCATTGCAGATGCTTATTATCATTGGTCTTCCTGATTGCTTCCATTTCTACATTGCCAAACTTCCAAGGGTTGTTATGTCACTGCTTTTGAAAGGCAAATTTTTATGGTAAAACACTGAGGAATGGATTTGAACAACCTTGAACCTAACCTCTCCCTCCCTGCCCCCCACCCCCATAGAGAGCCCAAATATTAAGCCAGGGACTCAAATTGAACAAACTTGAATCTGATAATCCTAGAGATGTTATATACCAAATATGAAAGGATTCTGACTGGTGGATCTGAACAAGAAGATTTTTAAAGAAATCTCCACATGTGCACTAAGTTAAAATTCAGGCTCCTACTACAGGGAGCCCAATTATTAACAATTTGAACAAACTTGAATCTATTCCCCCCTCCCCCTCCCCCCCCCCCCCCCCAGTTCTCTGGTTCTGGTGAAAAAGATTTTTTTTTAATTTTGGAAAACAATTTATGGGTGTTATCAAGAATAATGCCCCTTGTGGTGCCCTCTGTGAGTGTGGGAACTTTATTTGAACAAACTTGAATTGACATATGATAAGGAACATGCAGATCAAATTTGGGTCAATTCAGCCCAGTGGTTTATGGGGAGAAGTCGATAATGTAAAGTTCATGCTGGACGGAGAGATGATGGACAAAAAATGATCACTAAGCTCCCCCAGACTTTCAGTCAGGTGAGCTAAAAAAAGTGAAAGAGGAAAAAGAAAGAACTCAGCCAATGCCTTTCCATGTTGAACAAATTGGTCTGTTATGTGAATTACTCCTTGAGCTTATTACAGTTTGCCACAAAATTTGTGCAGGCCTCAAAATTTGTCCAAATTCAAAAGATTCGGTTTGGATTCACTTTTTTTGTTGTTCTTACATGTACATAATTTAGAATTTTGGTGTATATTTAAGCCTTTGTGAGTGCAACCAGTGCAGTGCTGGAAATGAACAAAAATGACGGGTGCAGTTTTATGCTCCTATGAAATCAGAGACGGGCCGAAATTGTACCCGTAAAATGTTAGTATATGAATTTTGAGGGAATACCAAACACAAGAAACTTTAAATGTATAAGGACCTGCTGAACTGTGACAGTAACTTGCCACTGGCCACAGTGTGCAGTTTTCTCAAAACAATACACATTATATGCCCTCACAGTATATTAGTGCTCCTCAATATTTATCAATGAGTGCCTTTTTTAGCTCCCTTAAAACAGAAAACATGGGTGCTGATGAGAGCAATTGCACTCGCACCCATCTCATTTCCACGACTACCAGTGCATATTCCATGGTAAAAGCAAACCTCATATTTATATATTTACTAGAGTTTAACTCTTAACCCGCTAAGTAATTTTAAGATATTTTTCATCAAATCTAGCCATGGCTGCTGTAAAGCAGCCATGACTAGATTGGATTAAAAATTCAACTAAATTTAACACAAGAAATCATTTGTGAAAGAATCCATTCAATTTACAGGGGAAAAATTGATTAAATGTGCCCAGATTATACATATTTCAGTGGCACGAGAAATCCTGTCCTAGGCAGGAATATCCGCCAGCAGCATGCTAAGAGTTAACATTTAAGAACCTAGTTTCACTTTTGGTCTTAACCCTTTACCTAATGAATCGCCCGCATCCCCCCGCGTAATATGCAAATTGAGCAGTTGAAAAAATTAAATTTTTCAAAATATTTCAACAAAACCATATCATGTGACCCCTCAATGGAACGAGCTCATTGATCTCGTTCCAATGAGGGGTCACATAATATGGTTTTGTTGAAATTTTTTGAAAAATTTTAAAAAATTATATTTAAAATAATAAATTTTGATATCGTCTGCGTTGGGTAAAGGGTTAAATGTACATGGAGAACACATGTTCCAACATTTAGGCTTTTGGTGGTCTTGCTGGTGGAAGTTACAGTACTTTGGCAGTGGTTTTGGTGAAGTCTTGACTGTTTGTAGAGACAGCCAAGACTTCACTAGTAACTTCTGCTAAGACAAAGTGTTACCTTATTATTAAGGAGCAACAAATAAGTAGACTTCTCTAGGCAGGCCTTTAAGGACACTTTATCAATCTATTACAAGAATGAAATGAATATTTTACGAGAATCAAAGTTGATTATCTTGGATTTATTTGCGACAATCATTTGCAAAAATCGATTCTGATTCTCACATGAATTTTAAACCCTGTTGTGATATAGTACTGGTTGAACCTCAACTTTGTAGGTGTTTTAACCTTCAGTACACTGATATTGAAAAATAAAAAATTAACTCCTTAGTTGCTGCGGGTGGATATTCCTGCCCAGGAGAGGATTTCTCTTGTCAATGACATGAGTATAATTTTGACACGTTTAACTCGTTCAGCACGACAGACCGCTTTTCCGGACCAGCAACATGATACGTCAAAATTTCATTAAGTAGGATGGCTACTAAGTGAATGTGTGTAGTAGAACAATTAATATTTTCAATGTGCAGCCTGAAGTCTGAAAATATTAATTGCTTTACCCCCAAATAATGGATATGGCCAATTTCTGCCATTTAACTGGCATGGAAGATACCACCAGTGTTCAAAGGGTTAATCACATTTTACTCCTGTAAACTGAATGTATTTTTTTATCAATGATTTCTTGAGTTAAATTTAGATGAATTTTTCATAAAATCACACATCAGCCACGAGTGGATTTGATGAAAAATATTTTGAAAATACTCAGCAGGCTAAGAGTAAAAGACGAAAATTTTTCCCACAGTGCAAATAGGGATTTAACCAATTCAATCTTGTTTGACAGAGCTCACTGACTTTTGTCAAACATATCACTTACAATTTCGTTAGTTTGACATCAGTGTGCAGAGGATTACGGTTCATCCACTTATCATCAAGTGTGGAAGCAGGCCTGGCATTCTTTAGGAGTGCAGGAGTGCTGCATGCCTACAGCATGCCTAGAAAAAATTGAGGAGGGCAATTTTTTGCACCCCTTGATTTTCTGGAATGCCAGACCTGTTTGGGACTGCCTTTAAAATCTATTTTCATTTTGTCCCCTGAGTTCCAATGTGTTCTATGTGCCTACTGGCACATAGAACACATTGGAACTCAGGGGACGATTTCTCAATGTTGCATTGATTCACAATAATTCATGACCCATTCTGTGTCGCATTTCAATACATTTTGAGTGTAGAAGACAGTCACATAAGAACTGAATGCAACATTTTGAATTATAAGATGTGTGTGCCAATTTTTCCACTATGTAGCTGAATGTAGTACTATATTTCAGTCACAATATTAATACCTTGGAGTGAATATAACCAAAATAGCCTACAAGTTTTTGCATTGAAAATTCCAGGTGCAATTGCACTCCCAAGCAATCTGAGGTGGGCAATTGTTTTGCACTCCTTGATTTTCTAGATTGCCAGGCCTGGTGGAAGTACTTAACCATAAAAAATAATGGCGCATCAAGCTTTCAACATCATTCTACAAAAGATCTCTCACTGAAACAATTAACATTAAAAGACAAAGCTGCACAGTGTCATAAGAGTTTAAGACCACAAGGCATGTCTCTCAGGATAACAGTTGTTGACAGTGATTTTGCTGGAAATCTATTTAAATTTAATTTGCTCTGCCATTAAATTTTTCTATCCAGCAAAAATCAATACCTTGTCCTTAAAATGGTGGCAGAAATCCACAGCTTGAAGACCCATAAATGTCACTATGAAAGATAAAACTATTTATCCAAGAACAGTTTAAATCAAAACACTGGCCCCTGCTGTCATAATTTCAGTAACATCATGCTTTCCTGTCTTTTGAGTTGGCATGATAAAACTATAAATTGAAGGAAAATTGCTTACCTCAGCTTGAATTACATAACTAGTACAACATTGAAGAATTCTGCAATACACCCATTGTTTTCTATTTATTTTGTTTTAGACAGGTAAAATGTACGAAGTTTGGTGAGAGAGCAGAGTAGACTCTGCAGTGGAACACCATTAACTGGTAGAGTGCTGAATTATTTTTGGTCATCCGGATATGTCCATGTCTCTTTGCCTTGTTACAATTTATGGGAGAGTGCCTAGTGGCACTCTCCCATAAATTGTAACAAGGCAAATCCACACAGACTAAATAATTTCAATTCAAAAATAATATGAAACACATCCACAGATTATGAAGCCATTAAGTTGTGGCACATGCACTACAAAATAAAGCCCAAATATGGGCTTCCAGCACTCTACCAGTTAACTGAGTGCTAGAAGCCACTATTTACTTATTTATTGGGGTTTAAGGTCACATATTTCTGCACAATGGCTAACCATGACCGTAACAGTTTTACGGGTGGAGGAAGCCGGAGTACCCGGAGAGAACCACCGAGCAACGGCGAGCAACTGGTCAGCTCCCCAACATACTAACTCCACACGTGCAGGGTTAGCATTGGTTGAAGACAAGTGCACCATCGACGTGCAGTACGTCTTAGTACACAACGCCACCGTGCCCCCACGCGGGCAATGGAGATGAAGTGTCTTGCCCAAGAACACAACGCGGTTGCCGCAGGTGGGATTCGAATGGAGGACCCCTTGGCTTGCAGCCTGCACCTCTACCTACTGAGCCACCGCGCTTGCCAAACCACAACAGTCTTATGGGTGGAGGAAGCCGGAGTAACCGGAGAGAACCACCGAGCAACTGTCAGCTCCCCAACATACTAACTCCACACAAGGTCAGCTCCCCAACATACTAACTCCACACAAGTAGGGTTCGCATTGGTTGAAGACAAGCGCACCATCGAAGTGCAGTACGCCTTAGTACACGACGTCACCATGCCCCCACATGGGCAATGGGGGTGAAGTGTCTTGCCCAAGGACACAATGCGGTTGCCGAAGGTCGGATTCGAACCGAGGACCTCACGGTTTGCAGCCTGCACCTCTACCTACTGAGCCACTGCGCCCCAGAAGCCACTATCAGAGCTTTCAACAAAATGAGGCTACCAGAGCAAAAGCCAACATCTTCCTTGCTCATGTTTTGTATTCAGTCAAACACAAATAATATATTTTGTTCATATAAATTTGTGTGGTTGTGTGGCACTCTCCAATAATTTGTAATAAAACAAATTTTGTTAAAACAAATTCAGAGCACCAAAAATATTCAGCCCTCAACCAGTTAATGGGATAGCCAATTTTCCAATGAAAACAAGTGTTTGACCACCGAGGTGGTATTAGTCCCCTACGGCGCTTTTGTGACATAAGGTGTTTTTGTCACAGAAGACACTAGAGTATATAAGCATCTTGGATTTTGAAAAAAAAATATTGAGCATGCATAATCCCCTCACAACCCTTTATCCATGTACCATATATGAAAGGCGTAGCTTGAACCATGTTGGAGGGAGGGGTGGTAACATAAAATAGAGAAAAAAGCTTAAAAAACACAACAAAAATCGCCGCCATTCTGCCATCTTGGATTTTGAAAAATAAATATTGACTGTGCATCATCCCCTCAGAACCATTTATCCATGTACCAAAGATGAAAGGTGTAGCTTGAAGCATATTAGAGGGAGAGGTGGTAACATAAAAACAGACAGACAGACAGACAGACGGAGAGACAGACAGATGTTAGATTTTGAAAAAAAATATTGAGCGTGCAACATCCCATTACAACCCTCTATCCATGTGCCAGATATAAAAAGTGTAGCTTGAACCATGTTGGAGTGAGGGGTGGTAACATAAAATAGAGAAAAAAAAGCTTAAAAAAACACAACAAAAATGGCCGCCATGGTGCCATCTTGAATTTTGGAAAAAAAATATTGAACGTGCAACATCCCATTACAACCCTCTATCCATGTGCCAGATATAAAAAGTGTAGCTTGAACCATGTTGGAGTGAGGGGTGGTAACATAAAATAGAGAAAAAAGCTTAAAAAACACAACAAAAATGGCCGCCATGCCGCCATCTTGGATTTTGAAAAAAAAATATTGAACGTGCATCATCCCCTCCCAACCCTCTATCCATGTGCCAAATATGCAAAGTGTAGCTTTAACCATGTTGGTGGGAGGGGTGGTAACATGAAAATAGAGAAAAAAAAGCTTTAAAAACACAACAAAAATGGCCGCCATTCCGCCATCTTGGATTTTGAAAAAAAACTGGACGGACGGACGGACAGACAGACAGACAGACAAACAGACAGACGGATGGAGTGTAATCCTATAGTCCCCTTACGGTTCCCGTAGGGGACTAATTATTCAATTTACATAAGTATTCAATTAACAAGGATCTGGTCACTTTGCTGTATCCTATACTAGTTTTTTTTTTTTTTTTTTTTATTAGGGTGTAACGACACATTAACAGCCAGGGTCACATCATGTCGGCGACAGTTTTACGGGTGGAGGAAGCCGGAGTACCCGGAGAGAACCACCGAGCAACAACGAGCAGCTGTCAGCTCTCCAACATCGTAACCCCGAACTCTGCACCGTGGCACAGGCAGGGTTAGATTGGTTGAAGACATGCACACCATCGATGTGCAGTACGCCTTAGTACACAGCGTCATCATGCCCCCATGTAGGCAATCGGAGTTAAGTGCCTTGCCTAAGAACACAACGCGGGAACGCGAATCAGTCTCTGAAATGGTCACCCATCCAACTACTAACCGCACTCGACGTTGCTTAACTTCGGTGATCTGACGAGAACCGGTTACCGCGACGCCACCGCGCCCCCCTCCTATACTAGTAGATAAACTGAGCATTTATTCTATTTTATCTTGTTTGACAGAGATTATGGATCTCTGTAAAACAAGATAAAAAAATTAAATGCCTGTATTGGTTGTATTGAGGCAACTTGGTCCATAAATGAGGGGAACTGGATGATTGCCTGGGTAATTTCTCAAGATATTACAGGATATTTTTTAACAGGGGTTTGCTCAATAATCCACATACAATTAACTGACCAAAGTTGTTTTTAGATTTTATAGGCAAATTTCCCTCAATTTTATGAGGGGAGGGGCCCTTTTTTCTTTTTCTGTTAAACCACTATAAACAGTCCTGAAAATAGTTGGAATTATTTAACCCTTTACCAAACAGGAAAGGACGATGACACTTACTGCAGCTGCAAACAAAATTCTTGAATAATTATTTTTTTGCATTTTTTGCGTAAAAAACATAGCTTATGACCCCTCATTAGAACAAGCTCATTCCAGTGAGGGATCACAAGCTATGTTTTTGAGACAAATAATGAAAATCGAATGACAATTTTTGTGAATAGCGCTGGTCGGTTTTGGCCATTATGTTGGGTAAAGGATTAACTCCTTACACTAGTCTGTGGAAAAACCAATGATTTAAGCAGTAAAAATTTCCTATACAGCAGTTGCAAATTTAACCAAATATATTCTGTTTGACACAGCCAAGCTCAGTCAAACAAGATATAGTTGGTTCAATTTTTAGTCCAACAAGGTCAAAGTATCAGTGAAGTGATTTCCAGGTAAAGAAAGAGAGATGATGCAGATTTTCAATGATGTGGGAAGTGCCTGAGAAACAAGTTTTTTTTTTTTAATTGCCTCAGTAATACTAAACAACACTAAAAGGCCTTTCTGTTCAGGCTGAGTGGTTGTAGTGTTTTGAGGGTAAATATCCAATGTATTTCACAAGTGCAGCACAAGTATATTATATCAGGCTTCTCAGGGTCTGAGTACAGGACCCATATTATACAATAGTGAAGATCTGATAGTGATAGTCTATGGATGTCTTGGTTAAAGAAGATGGCTTTTGGAATGTCACGTTTTTGTTCATTGTCTGCCACTAGTACACAGATGCGGCTACTGAAGTGTCATTTAGTTTCAATGACGTATTGTTTGCTGCATGCATTGCATTGTAGCAGATAAATGCAGTTCCATGACATGCAGTTTGGTTTCATTGTCCTTTGTATCATTTTTATGTGACTGTTTCAACTCTACCTCTTAAATTTATGCATAGGTTTCTAATTCTTCTGTAGAATGGTTTATGTGTTGCGTCTACCAGAATAAGTGTATTGTGAGATGTTTCTGGAGGGTCTCCTCTGGGGTGTTTTGGTCTGCATACTGGACAATCAGATTCAATCACTGTTTGCAGACTCGAGCTAGAGCCCAAGTTGATGTCGCTTATTGAGCTTTTGGTCATGAGGGGGTTGTCATAACAATGATGCAGTGATCTAAAGATACAGAAATAAAAGTTCAACAACTCTATCAGCCTGAGTAATAATTTAATCCAACAAACCTAGGGGGGATGTTGGATTAAATTATGGTTCAACTTTCCAACATATATGCATATGGCCAATCATTACAGTCAGTATTGTAAGTAGCAATCCCAGCATTAAAAAAGTTAAATTTTACTGTTGAATTTTAGAAAATTCATTCAATCGGAATATTGTCATATCTAAGATTTGTTTCTGTTAGTTCAAATTCTATTCAATGTAACATGCATGCAATCTTTTAATGTTGTTTTATCACATACAACAAAATTTCTCATTATCACATTGCAGCTATTTAATTTTAGAAGAGTATTCCCAACAAAACAGCGACATCTTTGTCACAAATGCACGGAAGTGCAGACAGTCACCACAAAGTACCAGGAATGAATAATTTCTTCAGTTGCAAGGAAAAATAATTGTATAACTAACCCTTAACTGGTAGAGTGCTAAATTATTTTTAACCATCAAAATTTGTTAACATGCCTTTGACTTGTTACAATTTATGAGAGAGTGCCTTTGGGCACTCTCTCATAAATTGTAAGAAGGCAAACCCTTAATGAATAAACAATATCACTTCAAAGATAATATGAAACATAGCCACTGAATATGAAGGCTTCAAGTTGGGGTACCCACACTTCAGAATAAAGCCCAAATATGGGCTTCCAGCACTCAACCAGTTAAAGGCCTATTTCCGACTTTTACGACCTCAGAACAGGTGCCCTTAACATGCATCATCAGTAGGTCCTGTTGACAATAAACAAATTACACAGGCAGTGGTTTCTAGTCAAGTCTTTATGCACAGAAATGTGACTAGAAAGCAGTGTTAAGCTACTGGACATGTATAGGCTGTAGTCAGGTGTGAATTCAGGACAATTATTATTTATTTATTTATTGATGTTTAAGGCCAAATATTTATGCACAATGGCTAATCATGACCGTGACAGTTTTACGGGTGGAGGAAGCCGGAGTACCCGGAGAGAACCACCGAGCAACGACGAGCAGCTGCCAGCTCCCCAACATCGTAACTCCGCACTGCAGCACAGGCAGGGTTAGATTGGTTGAAGACATGCGTACCATCGACGTGCAGTGCGCCTTAGTACACGGCGTCATCGTGCCCCCACGCGGGCAATGGAGATGAAGTGTCTTGCCCCAGGACAATTATCCAGGCCCTTAAGGATTAAGGCCCTTCAAATCAAACATTTTTGAACCAGGTCTATTATTCAAAACAAATTCAACCTTGAATCGAATCAGGGGTATTTTAAAGATGACCGTTTGTGTTGAGGTGGTGGGGTGGAGGTGGAGATTGATCTGTAAACCTGATGTGTTCTAACGAGGAGGGATCAAGTTCTGACTGATAAAATATTTCAATTACATCATCAAGGCATGCCTTTAGTGAACAACAATATTCCAACAACATATTACTGGGTAACTGGATAATATGGGGGGGGGGGGGGGGGGGGGCGCGGTGGCTCAGTGGGCAGAGGTGCAGGCTGCAAGCCGAGAGATCCTCGGTTCGAATCCCACCTGCGGCAACCGAGTTGTGTCCTTCGGCAAGACACTTCACCCCCATTGCCCACGTGGGGGCACGGTGGCGTTGTGTACTAAGGCGAATTGCACATCAATGGTGCACCTGCCTCCAACCAATGCTAACCCTGCTTGTGTGGAGTTGGTATGTTGGGGAGCTGACAGTTGCTCGCCGTTGCTCGGTGGTTCTCTCCGGGTACTCCGGCTTCCTCCACCTGTAAAACTGTCATGGTCATGATTAGCCATTGTGCAAAAATATGTAACCTTAAACACCAATAAATAAATAACAATAAATAACTGGGTAATATGTAGTCGGAAAATTATCCAGAAAGGATTGTAGTTCAATAAAAAAGAGTGGTACTATTACTGCACAGGGACTATTACTGCACAGGGCTGGCCCCTAGCAACAGCTCATCACCCAAAATTGTTTGGAAACTTTAAATGTGCTTTCACCAGTGGTAGTGACAAGTGAGACTGGAATTAGCATGGCTGGTAACATAGGTTCAGATGCTATCTATGGTTTTAAGCCTGTTTGTTTTACAAGAATTGACAAGCAAGTTATGCGACTTACATTAACGCCTCTCCTCAGCCCAATGGTGCAGGTATGTGGGATGACCTTCATAGTGGCAACTTTGTGGCCTTGCTCTTCTCGAAGGGAAATAGAGAAAGTGGAGAAGTGACAAACACCATTTTTCCAATGGGCTACCACCATGCTTGCTATATAGTGTAATCTGCCAATGGGCTATGATATAACCCCTATATTTCCAGGCCTGTTATACATGAACATGTATTCCAAACTATTCATACAGTACTGTGATAAAAAATGAAGACAGAGAATTTTAACGGATCGCGACTGTGCCATGTTCCAGTCAAAATTAACTCCACCTGCAATCCTACTTAACCCTTTACCCAACAAATCGGCCACATCCGCCCGTGTTATATGCAAATTCAGTAGTTGAAAAAAAATTATTTTTCAAAAAAATTCAACAAAGCCATATCATGTGACCCCTCATTCCAACGAGGGGTCACATGATATGGTTTTGTTGAAATTCTTTGAAAAATTTGAAAAAATGATATTTAAAATAATAAATTTTGATATCGTCTGCGTTGGGTAAAGGGTTAAGGCTGCTTGTTGAAAATATTGATTGGTTTTTCCCAAATAAAGAATATACACTCTACCAGTTGATGGGGAGAGCGGTGGCTCAGTTGGGAGAGGTGCAGGCTGCAAGCCAAAATGTCCTCGGTTCGAATCCCACCTGTGGCAACCGCGTTGTGTCCTTGGGCAAGACACTTCATCTCCATTGCCCACATGGGGGCATGGTAGTGTTGTGTACTAAGGCGTACTGCATGTCGATGGTGCACTTGTCCTCAACCATTGCTGACCCTGCTTGTGTGGAGTTGATATGTTGGGGAGCTGACAGTTGCTCGGTGGTTCTCTCCGGGTACTCCAGCTTCCTCCACCCGTAAAACTGTCACGGTCATGATTGGCCATTGTGCATAAATATGTGACCTTAAACACCAATAAATAAATAATAATAAATAACCAGTTGATGGCTCTGAACTGGCATGGTATCTATACCATCGGCGTTCATAGGGTTAATAGTATAAGTACAGTTTAACAGAGACTACAGCGGCTGGGGTGAACAAGATTCAATGTGATTGTTTGTTGTGAAACTTAATACTTGTTGTATGCATGTAGTTGCTTTGGTCTTAATGTTCTCTGCTTAATTCAGATGTAAGTTCTTTAGTTTTTGTATGTTTCTTCCCCTTCAAAACAAATTCCCAGAGCTCCCACGATGCAAATTTTCTCAATGGCATGGACCCTGAACCCTTTTCCAAAGAGGACAGAAGAATCCCTGTATTTTCATTTGTTTCCTTGACTCAGTCATGATTTTTCAAAATTTTGTTTCTTAAATCTTGAACCACTGGAGTAACTGAGTTACGATTGGATCAAGATCTGAGTAAGAAAGAGGTCACTTTTGTGATAACAGAACTATCCTTGAACCTAATAGGGCTGTCATGATTAATCGATTGTCAATCAGTCATGCCAAAATGGATTAGTATTTTTTGTTGTCGAAGAATCGGTAAATTTTACCCGATTTTAGATGTTTAATAATTTTAAAAAAATTTGATGAAAAAACTATTGTTTCTAAAGGTAAAAGGTCAAGAATGTCGATGTTAAACCTCAAGAAGCCGTTAGAATCATTTGTCTTTTAGGTACATTCAAAGCTTTGATATTCTCAACTGTTGAACTGTCAGTGTAATAATCAAGACAGGTCGGCAGTTGCGAACTTGCCAAGTTCCCAACTGACGACCTGTCTTGATTATTACACTGACGGTTCAAAAGTTCAGAACATCAAAGCTTTGAATGTACCTAAAAGAGGATCGTCTTCGTTGTTCACTTGAGGTAGGTCAACTGACTTGAACTTCATTTTTAACGACTTCAAAGAGAGGTAGAGGGGGGGTCATCTAGGTACGATTAATCGATTATTACCAATTATTTGCGACAATTAATCAATTCCTAAATTCAAAAATCATGACAGCCCTAGTACCTAGCACTGAACATTGGACAGCTCTTAATCCTTTACCTACTGAATCTGCCGCATCCGCTAGTGTAATGTACAAACTGAACAGCTGAAAAAATATAGATTTTTAAAAAAAATCAGCAAAACCATATCATATGACCCCTCATTGGAACGAGCTCAGTAAGATCATTCCAATGAGGGGGTCACATGATATGGTTAGGTTGAACTTTTTGGAAAAATTTAAAAGAAAAACATAATTAAAATAATAAATTTTGATATCCTGTGCATTGGGTAAAGGGTTAAGAAGCTTCATTAAGATCAGTGTTTGGTGCAGGCATTCTATCAGTGGAATGATTATAACTGGATCATGACACATTTGACACCAACAGGTCGAGATTTCATTAATAAAATATTTTGAAATCATGATCATTTCATGAAAAAAAATAACCTAAAACAGCTTCTAGGTCTGAATGTAATCATATCTCTTTCCGAATGTCATCAAGATTGTCTTACGATTGTCATCAAAAAAATGCCAATATCCCTTTTAATTGGAAACTTTTTTTTCGGGGGGGGGGGGGGGGGGGGGGGGGGGGGGGGGGGAAGAGAAAAGAGTGGATATTTCATTAACAGGTTCCACCATACTGGAAGTACTGGGTAAAATAAATAGGTCTAAAATTTACGTCGTTTGAGGGTTGTCAGTTGTCACAATATTTTTTTATTCAATTAACAGGGATGTACTCAATAACCTATTTGCAATTAACAGGTAAAGTTGGTAGTGAAGGTATTCCAAATGGTTTAGTGTTTCATAATTGTATGCAATCAACAGGGTTATTCTACTGAAAATTAAGTGGGATATCCATGGCACACTCTCAGATGTGAAAAGGTAACATAAAAAATCTAAAAACACTCACCATTTTTCTTATAATATAAAATTTCCACCTGTTTTTCTTCAGAACCCTGTAAAGCTTCTTTAATTTGTAGAATTGCATATGCACTTGTCAAAGGACCATGAAGAAAGTCACAAAGTGAAGATTTTTGCATAACCTCTGCTCTTGAGTAGCCTGATAGTTCACAGAATCCATCATTGCAGAAGATGATTGGAACTGTCTCCACCTGGGCATTCGATATTACAAATTTTCTATCTGTAACATAAAGAAAAAGGTAACAATAAGTACATGTACCACACTTCAAGAATGACATTAATTTAGAATGGTTATTTGAAACATGTATTTCCTTCTCCTTCCTGAAGTTTCAGCTTGGACATTTTTCACTGAGAGTTCTTCAAGAGCTTTCCAACAAATGAAGAAGACTGACACTACAGTCCTTGTAATCAGAGAATATTTGCAAAGTAATTTATTGGTACAGTGGAGCCCTGTTAATTGAATAGCCATTTTGCCAATGAAAATTATTCAATTAACAGGAGTATTCAATTAGCACAGACTGTATCACTTTCCTGTATTCTAGGAATAAACTTCACATTTATTCTAATATATCCTGTTTGACAGAACTCCATGAGCTCGGTCAAACAAGATATAATAGATTAAACGCCTGTATTGGATGTACTTGTAAAGTAATTTATTGGTGTTTAAGGTTACTTTTACCATCTATGGCGATATCATGACTGCAACATTAGTACTCTTGTGTTCATAATAAACATACATGTATGTTTATTGATTTAGGGGAATGTTTTCACCCTGTATGCACCTTATTTGGGCCTGTATGTTTATTAAAATTGCACTTCCAAGAGGCAGATCTTCAAATTAGTAAATCTTCACTAGACTGTGTGATAGTCTTTTGTTTAGCACAGTGTATTCATTGTTGTTATCATGATGCATAAACACCTATTAGTGTTAATAAAACTAACTGCAATACTGGAAAATAAGTTGGCTTTTAGATAAAATTAACTAGCATTACTCCCTCACCCCCTCAGTGGATTTCCACCCTGTACTATTATTTGGGTATGTACTTTTATTTAATTTTGATAAATGTTCCACACCGTACTTTCATACCCACCTGTACTTTTATTTGGAACACAAGAGTATAAATTCAAATTTAACCAATTGTTTACACCAACGTTGCCAAACCTTACAGGACTTCCACCTCAGGCATTGGTAACCAGGTCCTATTTCACCAGTAAAAGTGAACTTGCTTGCCAGTGTATACAAGCTCTGCTCCCTTTCCTTGGGTTCTCATGGTGAGCAACAGCCAATAAATAAGGTGGCTGGATCTTCTTGATGCAGCACTTAAAGAGCTTTTTTTCTAACTGCAATAATCTGATCACTCAGCGCTGAAGATTTTGAGCATGTCTTGTGTTTTTGAGTGGATACTGAAAATTATCTCAAGAGTGACTGATACAATAGTTATTTTTCGCGGGCGCTTGCACAAGCAAAAAGAACCATTTGTCTTGGTCACAAGTGAGATAATTTTCGGTATCCACTCAAAAACACTAGATTTTCTTTTTATTATACGCTTTTTATAAGAATCTAATTCCACTCATTTCAGCATGAATTGATGCATAAAACCTAAACAGCGCATTGAATCACTGATATGCAGAAGTAATTTGATCGATACTCGGAACAGATAGTGTCTTGTGATCTGATTCTGTTGGCAGGTTTCTAGTCCAAACATGGCCTGAAAGTCTGAAATATAAGGTTTTTGGTTTGGTACGTCCTTTGAAAGGACGTACCAAAGGAAAAACTTCTATTATGGACTTTCAGGCCATGTTTGGACTAGCGGGTTTCATGCATCAATTCAAAGTGAATACATGTTGAATTATTGCTGGAAATGATCAATATCCACTCAAAAACACTGGATTTTCTTTTCATTGTACGTTTCTAGAACAAATTGATGATTCCTAGTGATAATTTTGCTCATATTCACCTTGAAGTGATGCTTTGAAAGCCACCATTTGATTGATACAGTGAAAGTGAAAATTTCTATATCTTCACAGTGGGGATATTTTTTCTATCTTTCTGCAATTTCTTTGATAAACTACTATTTATTTATTTATTTATTTATTTATTTATTTATTTATTTATTTATTTATTGGTGTTTAAGGTCACATATTTCTGCACAATGGCTAACCATGACCGCACGTGACAGTTTTCCAGGTGGAGGAAGCCAGAGTACCCGGAGAGAACCACCGTAGCAACGGCGAGCAACTGTCACCTCCCCAACATACCAACTCCACACAAGCAGGGTTAGCATTGGTTGAAGACAAGTGCACCATCGACGTGCAGTACGCCTTAGTACACAACGTCACCATGCCCCCACGTGGGCAATGAGGGTGAAGTGTCTTGCCTAAGGACACAACGTGGTTGCCGCAGGTGGGATTTGAACCGAGGACCTCTCGGCTTGCAGCACTATTTAGCGTATAATAAAATGTTTTCTCAGCATGTTTATTAATCATGGTTGGTTATCGTAGCTTTATCTTACAACCATATAAGAATATATTCTCAGTATCCCACACCAAGATTTGAAAGCCCTTATTTATTTATTTCTTTATTTATTTATTTATTTATTAGGGTTTAATGATACTTTTGACAGCCAGGATCACCTTGTGTCTGACATTTTTATGGGTGGAGGAAGCCAGAGTACCCACCGAGAAACACCATGCAGCAACAAGCAACTGTCAGACTCCCGAACATACTAACTTCACACAAACAGGGTTACCATTGGTTGAAGACAAGTGTACCATCGACATGCATCAAGCCTAAGGACACAGAACCACCATGCCAAACATAGGCAGTCAGGATAAAGTGCCTTAATCTAGGTGGGACACAATGCAGCTGCCACTGGTATGATCGAACTGTGGACCTTTTTGGTTTATAAAGTCCGATGCTAACAGGTCATCTAAATGCATTCCAAACCATCACCTCAAGCACCTGACAGTGATGCTGGGTAAGCTCTCTAAGAGTTTCTAAAGGATCAGTGTGACATGCAGGTATTATTTTAGTGCAATATAAATACACCAATGCCACAGCTTATACAGATTTGACCAAAACGCGCTAACAATTTAAACCTAAATATATGTTTCAAGGACTTTCCTCGACTTTTCTGTAAAAATGTCTTATTTTTAAGTACTTTCAAGGGCTTGGAGTTTAAGTTTTAAGTTCAAATACAATATGTGATTTAAAGAGCATGTACAAATCCAAGCTCGTAGATGACCAGTATTATTCTTTCTGGAATTCGACACTGTTACAGTATGTGGAGAGTGTATTATCACTAAATCACCGCAGAGTGGAGATTGCACCCAAGCAACAATTGCAAATTTGTTGCAAAGCATAACAAGCACATGCAAAGTTTCAACCAATGGACCTCCGGGTTAAACCCGGAGGTCCATTGGCTGAAACATTGCTTGGGTTTTTTGTCCATATGTATAAAATTTGAAAGTTATAGTTTGGGTGATAACTCCACTCCACGGGTGATTTAGTTACAATCCACTCTCCACGTACTGTATGTGCTATTTTTCTTCCCACTTTATGTGGAAATTTGCACACAGTCCACCACTGATGTAATGTGATTTCCTTTTACTCACAAAGATATATGGATATTTTTTCAAGCTCCAGTTATAGATATTCCAAGAATTAAGTATTTAATTTGCCTTGAAAGTACCAAGATATAAACACAATTTGTGGAATTTGGTGGTGTAATCATAAAGCTACAGCAGTGGTGAGTCTTCATCTTTTATGGTAACCTCAAACATTCAGTCAAATCAAGTCTCAATTGTGCAACATTTCTAGCATTGATTCAAAGAAAATGAATAGGTGTGGTAGTTTTAGATTCCGTTTATTTATTTATTTATTGGGGTTTAACGAAACTTTCGACAGCCAGGGTCACCTTGTGTTGGACAGTTTACGGTTGGAGGAAGCCAGAGTACCCAGAGAGAACCACCAAGCGACAGTCAGACTCCCCAACATACTAACTCTAACTCCACATAAGCAGGATTAGCATTGGTTGAAGACAAGTTCACCATCGATGTGCAGTATGCCTTAGTACACAATGCCACTGTGCCCCCCACATGGGAAATTGGGATTAAGTGTCTTGCCCAATGTCACAATGCGGCTGCCACAGGTGGGATTCAAACCGAGGACCTCTTGGCTTGCAGCCTCCATCTTTCTTCCTACTAAACCACTGCACTCCCTTTAGATTCGATTTATTCATCAGTGTTTAAGGTCTGCACAAAGGCTAATCGTGACCACAGCATGGAGATAAAGTCAAGTTCAGTCAATCGTTTATACCTATGTTTTCCATTTTAGTGGACTTCCACCCCAAGCACTGTTGACTGGGTTCTATTTTACCAGTAAAACAGAGCTTGTTTAACACAGTAAAGAAGCAATACTTCACTTCCCAGGGTTCCAGTGGGGATTCAGGTTCAATCAATCGGAATATATCAGTTAGTTCGAAAAGCGAACCATAGGTTTGCTTTTCCAACCAACTGAAATATTCCAGACAAGTTAATCTAAACATAGGTGATGAACTATTAAAGGGCTAGACTGGTTCCAGGCCACAACAGAATCAAATTCCTTCCAGAGTTAGACTGGTGGCCTGAGAGCTTGGTACAAACCCTGCTAGTTTCGGCCCTGCTGCATACTTACTTAGACTGGTATAATAGCAGATCATGCATATGTTTAAATTATAATTTGATCCTGTCAGGTGTTACATGGAAGCTATGTTCAGTTCTTGATGGAGTCACCAACTGAAATATCAGGATGAATATAAATCAGCTGTCCTGGAAAGTTTCCACTAAAAGCACAATAGCTCCCCATCAGTGATTTTTCACTTAAACAGCATTGATAGTATCACAGCTGCTGAATGCTTTTATACAATCAATTTATTTAACCCTTTACCTAACATGAAAAGCAGACGACACTTGCAAAAAAAAAAAAATTCTTGAATAACTAATTTTTTTCATTTTTTGCCTCAAAAACATAGGTTATGATCCCTCATTGGAACGAGGTGTCATAACCTATGTTTCTGAGACAAAAAAAATGAAAAAATAATGAAAATTAAGTGGCAATATTTTAGAATAGCACTGGCCGGATTTGGCCATTACATTGGGTAAAGGGTTAAATTATAATTTGATCCTGTCAGCTGTTATATAGGAGTCACCAACGGAAATATCAGGATGAATATAAATCAACTGTTCTGGAAAGTTCTCATAACTTTCACAGTTATCGCTATGTTTCCACTAAATGCAGAGTAGCTCCCCATCAGTGATTTTTCACTTAAACAGCATTGACAGTATCACAGCTGCTGAATGCTTTTATACAAATGATTTTAGATACAACCTCGGCAAAATGCCAACAACATATTACTTTCCTCAGGACAAATGCAAAACTTCTTGCCCCTCAGCATTTTTGTTTCAAGTTATTACAATTGAAATAAAGCACATTTTTCATTATGAGGAAAATAAATTCTTTGTGCTCACTGCCCCTACATTTTATCTCACAATCAACATGTATTTTGTCTGTATTAACTGGTAGAGTGCTGGAAGCCCTATTTTGGGCTTTACTAAAAGTGACAGGCAATAACTGTCTGTAGCTACATTCTGCCTGAGGAAGCCTGTATTGTCCTTGATATGGATCAGATTTTTTATACAATACCTTGCTCTCTGACATTTAATTGGATAGTGCCTATAAGGCAATATCCAATTAAATGTAAAAGAGCAGTATATGATGAGCTTTGATTTGTTGTCAGAAAAAACTCAGCACTTTACCAGTTAAGGGGGGATACAAGCACATTCCTTCTGCGTGAGTTCCATTTTTTTCTTTTTTTTTCATCTGTACGAATAAATAGTTCGATATATATTCATCTACATTCTTGACTTATCCCCAATATATTGTAAGATAAAATGATTATTACCATTATGTGGATGTACAAAATATGTATCTGAGTCGGGCTCCGGGTTCTAAGGGTAGATCACGACTCGTCGTGATCTGCCCTTAGAACCCAGTGCCCGACTCGGATACATATTTTGTACATCCACATAATAGTAATAATCTCTATATATTAGGAAAATAAGTAGAAAGGGTCAATCAAGATCACTGATCTTTATACAACTGGATTGCTCTTGAGTCACATACAGAAAAGTGTCTCCACCACTTCTCATGGAGCTCTATCAAACAAGATATGATAGATTAAATGCTTATATGGGACTACTGAGACTAAATAGATCTATAACCCTTAGGTCCCCAGAAAGTTGCAAACTGCCCCTTTAAAATTGTTCTCAAAATGTTGTCCCAGGTACATTCTTCCTTGAGAACTCTACTGGTTGGATGCATTTATCCTGACATTGTTTTTACATCATTGTTGACTGTCTGTATAGTCAGCCAATAATGATGTAGAAACACTGTTAAGTCATTTGTAGCTGACTGTCTGTATAGTCAGCCAACAATGATGTAGAAACACTGTTAAGTCATTTGTAGTTGACCGTCTGTATAGTCAGCCAATAATGATGTAGAAACACTGTTAAGTCATTTGTAGCTGTCTGTCTGTATAGTCAGCCAACAATGATGTAGAAACACTGTTAAGTCATTTGTATTTGACCGTCTGTATAGTCAGCCAACAATGATGTAGAAACACTGTTAAGTCATTTGTAGTTGACCGTCTGTATAGTCAGCCAACAATGATGTAGAAACACTGTTAAGTCATTTGTAGTTGACCGTCTGTATAGTCAGCCAACAATGATGTAGAAACACTGTTAAGTTTGTTTGTTTGTTTGTTGGTGGTTAACGTCACATATTTATGCACCATGGCTAATCGTGACACAACATGGAGATGAAGTCAAGTTTAGTCAATTGTTGATCAACATGTTGCCCACTGTAGAGGACTTTCACCCCAAGCATTGGTGACTGGGTCCTATTTTACTAGTAAAGCGGAACTGGTTTACCACAGTAAACAAGTGCTGCTTACTTCCCGGGGTTCCCACGGGGAACACTGTTAAGTCATTTGTAGTTGACCGTCTGTATAGTCAGCCAACAATGATGTAGAAACACTGTTAAGTCATTTGTAGCTGACTGTCTGTATAGTCAGCCAACAATGAGGTAGAAACACTGTTAACACTTTACCTAATGAATCGCCCGCATCCGCCCGCGTAATATGCAGATTCAGCAGCTGAAAAAATATTATTTTTTGGAAAATTTCAACAAAACTATATCATGTGACCCCTCTTTGGAATGAGCTCGTTCCAATGAGGGGCCACATGATATGGTTTTGTTGATATTTTTTGGAAAAAATTAAAAAATGATATTTAAATTAATAAATTTTGATATCATCTGCGTTGGGTAAAGGGTTAATTCATTTGTAGTTGACTGTCTGTATAGTCAGTCAACAATGATGTAGAAACACTGTTAAGTCATTTGTAGCTGACTATCTGTATAGTCAGCCAACAATGATGTAGAAACACTGTTAAGTCATTTGTAGTTGACTGTCTGTATAGTCAGTCAACAATGATGTAGAAACACTGTTAAGTCATTTGTAGCTGACTGTCTGTATAGTCAGCCAACAATGATGTAGAAACACTGTTAAGTCATTTGTAGTTGACTGTCTGTATAGTCAGCCAACAATGATGTAGAAACACTGTTAAGTCATTTGTAGTTGACTGTCTGTATAGTCAGCCAACAATGATGTAGAAACACTGTTAACCCTTTACCCAACATAACAGCCGAAACCGGCCAGCGCTATTCTAAAAAATCGCCAATTAATTTTCATTATTTTTTCATTTTTTGTCTAAAAAACATAGGTTATGACCCCTCGTTGGAACGAGCTCATCAAGCTCATTCCAATGAGGGTCATAACCTATGTTTTTGAGACAAAAAATGAAAAAAATTAGTTATTCAAGAATTTTTGTTGCAAGTGTCATCTGCTTTTCATGTTAGGTAAAGGGTTAAGTCATTTGTAGTTGTGAACATGTATTTAGGTAGTTATTAATACAAAATTAATCTGAGCGCTTAAGGGTTAAAGGTGAAGAATTAAGTGGTTGTCAGGAATTCTTCAATAAATTAGTTTTTACAACACACATTTCTTTTTTTCAATTTTTAAGAGTTTATTTACTATATAACCCATATGCAATTAACAGGGCAAATTTGTTCTAGAAGTATGGTAAATGGTGTAGTGTTTGGAAGTAACTGGGTACATGTATATGAAATTAAAAGGATTTTACAATTGAGAAATCTTCAATCAAGTGGGCACCACTGTATTTGTTTGTGCGGATAGTCAGGCACACATGTTCTCAGTCGGTATTCAGTATTTCTGTCACGGTAAAACAGAACATTCAGGAAACACCCAAAAGGGTTGTATTGGTAGAAGAGCTTTGCTATAATATGGGAAAGGGAATTTCTGACCCACCTTACCATACTTAACTCCCAGCACACTGGTGGTATTTCAAATTTTTCGTCACTGACTCCATTTTGCCCATGCTGAATGAAAAATTTAACAAATTATATCTTGTTTGACAGAGCTCAATGAGCTCTGTCAAACAAGATATAATTTTTAAACTTCTCAGTTGCATTGTGGGAAAAATTTGCTGCTGAAAACTTTGGTTTTTTGACATCAGAGTACAGAGGGTTAATATTAGTGATCGACTATGCACTTCTAAATAGAAATAACATATATTTTCATTTTTGGAATTCACTATAAAAAAAAATGTCCACAATCCATTCGAATGAGGGGTCATAAGCTGAGTTTGAGTGCTTTTTGAGAATAGTACCTCTGGTCTTGGCCATTACATTTGGGTAAAGAGTTAACCCTTTACCCAACGAATCGGCCGCATCCACCCACGTAATATGCAAATACAGCAGTTGAAAAAATATTATTTTTCAAAAAATTTCAACAAAACCATATCATGTGACCCCTCCTTGGAACGTGCTCGTCAAGCTCGTTCCAACAAGGTGCCACATGATATGGTTTTGTTGGCATTTTTTTTTTAAATTTCAAAAAATGATATTTAAAATAATAAATTTTGATATCGTCTACGTTGTATAAAGGGTTAATACAGATGAGATTCAAGGAACTAATGGAAAAAAAAATATTTATACTGGATTGTGGAAATCTTTTAAAATTGAATTCCCAAAATTAAAACATATTCGACTTTCAATTAATAGCTTGTTCTCTTTGCTTATCCTAAAATAAAAAATAAAAAAATCCACATTTACCCCCCAAAAGAGACTCCCCAGACTTTTTTCACCAAAGGATGGGGAGGTAATCTGAGACACATCACTGCAAATGATCATTGGCATAATTCAACAGACAGAAGTCTTGGAACTACCAAGAAGGGCATTTAATGAAATAGCGAGTGAATGGTAATGAAATCATAAATACTGCTAGATTGAATTTATATTGATCACTAATGTGGTTCATATTTTAATTATTGGAAGGTAATGAAATAATTTGCTGTCAAAAATAGAACCTAATTCCTTTGTAGCAGCACTTCTCCGAACACTGAAACAATGTTTTTTTCCTGAATCAATAAAAAGCTTAAAAACAATTAAATTCCTTGATCAATTCTGTAAACTAACTTTAACAGAGTTTTCTTCTTGATACAATGCACTCAAGACCTCAATCACACCCATGTTAATCAATGAAAATTTCTTTATTCACAAATCAATGAATTGATAAGAACTGGAGCAATATTCAAAGTCACAACATGTCCTTTGACGTTCTCATTGCTAATATAACAATAACATGATTTTGAAGGACTTTACGGTGTATTAACAGCTCAACAGAAATGGTTAACAGCCCAAGAGTTTATTAGCGGCCCGCGACGAAGTCGGGGGCCGCTAATAAGCTCAAGGGCTATTAACCATTTCTGTTGAGCTGTTGATACACTGTAATGCCCGACAAAGTCATGTTATTTCTATTATTGCCACTTTCGTACATCGGGGACATTACAATTAAATTATATGGGAAATAAGATAAATAAATGAAGTTTGACGTTTTAGAATTAAAAAGAGAGCGACACTATCGTCTGATTTGTTGACAAACAAACCGGGAAACATGACTATCGTCTGATCAGTCGACGGCTAAATTTGGTAAGTTAGATGATGAAATATATCTTCGAAATGCGAACTTTAGGCAAGGAGTTTATTCATCAAACATGTCATCACTTACTTTGCGTGTATCACTTCCTATATTTGATACATTATCTATCCGTGACACAAAGGGAAACACTTGAAACAAATGTGTTAATTGTGTTTACAAATTAACAAAATCCGAATTGAATTTCGATCCAACATTGTTGATCGGCTGAGAGATGTGACGTCATTGTCTGTATTTAGACGTGTTGGGCTGTTATTGACGTGTTGGGCTGTTATACTCAATAATGGCCCAACACGTCACATGACTTGTACTTGTTGAGCATTACGAGGTTTCAACGCCCGATAAAACATTGTTAATGTGCTAGGAACGCCCGCAAAAGTGGTAATAATAGAGACTGGAGCCTGATAAATGACTACAAGTTTTGTTAGTGAAATATATACAGCTAAGCAACTTGTGCTAGGTGATACAACAATAGCCTGGCTACCCAGTATAAAGTTCAACACTGTTAGCGAACCACTGATAGGACAGGTAAGGCTTAACAAAGAGCACATGATGATGATTGAATTGCACACGATGCAATAAAGTAAAAACAACCGAAAGCAAGGAGCACATATCAGCAAATATTTTTTGCTGGATCGCCATGATCAAATTGTCGGCAAAATTTTAGGCCCACTCACTAGGGGACACAAGCAGCAATTTTTCTTGAGACCATACGCCACGATTCTGCAAATCCCTTCCTCATGTGACCTGTCCAATATAATGCAGCATGATACGCAAAAGGTTTTTTTCTGTCATGTAACATAATTCCAAATGCTGAATGGTTTCTAGAAATTGTTCCATTTGACTATATTTGCCCGAGTGGGCGCACAAGCAATTTTATCGGCAATCTGTTTGCAGTGATAATAAAATCCAGAAAGATATCAAAAATGCTTGATCTGTGCGATCAATCACGCAAACAGGATTGCTGAGTTCAGTCGCTTTCGCCGGACTGGGCAGACAAGTGAAAATTAGAAGTGATTTCAAAATCAGTGAGATCCAGCAAGAAATAATCGCTTGTGTGCTCCTTGTCTTCTCAGTGTGTTTGACAAAGTGTGATGCCTCTGATGTGAGCCTTTCTGTTGCGCTAAGACAGCGAGAAATAAAACTGTGTCCAAGGTCCACAGTGAAACATGTAAACACTGAAAATACCCACAATGCTGATGAAAATATTCCATTAACAACAAGCTATTAATTGAAAATAGAATATGTTTTCATTTTTGAAATTCACTTTAAAAAAATTCCACTTTTCGCTTCAAGTATTTCCATCAGTGCCTTGCATCCTGCACCCAATGTAACATTCAATCAACTAGCCCTGTGCATTTTACAGCCTTAGTTAGTTATATTTTCATGCAGTGTGTGATATGGCTGCCTATCAACTATTCCTGTATAATGCATTATGGTTAGTTAGTGTATGTTAGCTTACTAACTAACTCAGTGAAATATGCAGTTTTAATTATTTATTGGTGTTTAAGGTCGCATAGTTATGCACAATGGCTAATCGTGACAGTTTTACGGGTAGAGGAAGCCGGAGTACCCGGGGAGAACCACCGAGCATCGACAAGCTATTGTCAGCTCCTCAGCATTCTAACTCTGTTCAAGCTTCCCTCAAGCAGGTTTACAGCAGATGAAGACATGTGCAACATTGACATGCAATATGCCTTAGTACACAGCATCATCGTGTCCCCATGTAGGCAACCAGGGTAAAGTGCCTTGCCAAAGGACACACAATGCGGGTCATCCTGGACGGGGATTGAACTCGGGGCCGCTAACATACAAGTCCAACATCTTACCACTGAGCCACCATGCTCCCACAGTTTTAGTTACACATTCTATCTGTTATAATTAAATAAGATCATCTCTATTGTACAAATAAACCTGTACATTGTAGACTCAGTGATTGTACATTTTCATGCAGTGTGTGATATGGCAGTTACAAATACTTTATAACCAGAAAGTAGGACTAACCCTGTGCACGGCACAGGGTTCATCAAACTTTTGGATTATAAAATATTTCTCATTATTAACTGATTGGGGGCATGGTGGCTCGGTAGATGGAGGTGCAGGCTGCAAGCCAAGAGGTCCTTGGTTCGAATCCCATCTGTGGCAACCACGTTATGTCCTTGGGCAAGACATCTCACCCTAATTGCCCACGTCTGGGCATGCAGGGTGGCATTGTGTACTAAGGCGTACTGCATGCCGATGGTGCGCTTGTCTTCAACCAGTGTTAACCCTGCTTGTGTGGAGTTAGCATGTTGGGGAGCCTGACAGTTGCTTGTCATTGTTCAGTGGTTCTTTCTGGCTACTCCAGTTTCCTCCACCCATAAAACTGTCTCACAGGAGGTGACCCTGGCTTTTGAAAGTGTCAAGAAACCCCAAATAAATAAATAAATTAACTGATTAACTAACCATGTGCACTCTGCAGTCTTGGTGTAAATCTTATCTATAGTAACTCTTTATTCAATGTAATGACCAAACCAGCCCAAAATATTCTTAAAAAGGATTTAAGCTCAGCTTATGACCCCTCATTGGAATGGATTGTGGAAAGGTTTTTTAGTGAATTCCAAAAATGAAAACATTTTCTTTTTTCGGTTAACAACATTATATAATTTCATTCATTTCACTCTGGGATTCAAGAACAAGGTGATCGGCTGCGACTTTTGCAGTGAAAATTCAATAAAAACAAGCTATTAATTGAAAATAGAATATGTTTTCATTTTACTTTAATTCACTTTAAAAAAATTTCCACAATCCTGTATAAGTATTTCCATTAGTTCCTTAAATCCTACATAACATATAACCAACTAACCCTGTGCATTTTACAGCTTTAGTCAGTATAAATTTTCATGTAGTGTGTGATATGGCAGTTAACAGCTTTTTTATAACCAGAAAGTGTGACTAACCCTGTGCAATGCACAGGGTTAGTCACACTTTCTGGTTATAAAAAAATTTCATTATTAACCAAGTAAATAACACTGTGCACTGTACAGCCTTCATAGTGTAAATCTCATCTATATCAGCTCTTCACCAAACGTAATGGCCAAAACCAGCCAGTACTGTTCTCAAAATTAGTTTGTGACCCTCCATTGGAACGGATTGCGGAAAGTTTTGATTTTTTTTCGTGAACTCCCAAAATAAAAACATATTCTATTTTCAATTAATAGCTTGTTTAAATGACATCCTGGGAAGTTTTGTAAATTTGGACTTCAAAAGTCTCAGAAGAACATCAAGTCCCTCTTTTATTCTCCCATTTACATTTATTGATGTTTAAGGTCACATATTTATGCACAATGGCTAATCATGACCGTGACAGTTTTACGGGTGGAGGAAGCCGGAGTACCCGGAGAGAACCACCGAGCAACGATGAGCAGCTGCCAGCTCCCCAACATCGTAACTCCGCACTACAGCACAGGCAGGGTTAGATTGGTTGAAGTCATGCGTACCATCGACATGCAGTACGCCTTAGTACACGGCGTCATCGTGCCCCCACGCGGGCAATGGAGATGAAGTGTCTTGCCCAAGGACACAAGGCAGTTGCCGCAGATGGGATTCGAACAGAGGACCTCTCGGCTTGCAGCCTGCACCTCTACCTACTGAGCCACCGCACTCCCTTTTATTCTCCCTCCTGCTGCTTTAAGCTCAGACCCAATGTTCATCACTGTGAGCTAGTGACTATGAAAGCTACTAGACCCCTACACAAAATCTACCCTGGGGCCCTTAAATTCTTCTACCGACAGGGACCCCAACCCTGATTTCTGAGGAAAAAATATTACTTTTCTTTTCTGTCAAGACAGCCAATATACACAGCAGTTCTCATATATCAGTTTCTTTCCAACAATACTTTGTTGTTGGCAGTATAAATATGTTTGAACTTACTGACACAAGAGATCCATTCATTTCACAGGGATGCACTTGTGAGATACTTAATCCCACACATTATGTGTTTTCAGTCCTGGCAGACATATATTTACTGTGTATGCTTCCCACAAGTTATCAATAATGGACAAGCCATCAGTTTAATGCCTCAATAATTAATTACTTTCTTTGTTAACTCTTCACCTGAGCATTTTTGCAAGCTTTTGATAAAATGAAGTTATGGCAGAATATTTTTTGTTTTTAAAAATTTGATTAGCAGTTTCCATCTTGTCAAAAAGTGATGATAAATAGAGTGAATATAAGGCCAATATGAAAGAAAAATGGTTAGCATTTGGACATTTTTGTATAGCATTTTGCGATGCAAATCCAGTCATCAAATACCCTGTGGCTGCTCAAGAGCAGACATGATTGGATTTTTTTAAAATCGGCCGATTAAGCTTAAAAAAGCTTAAAAACCCTCATTGAATTTGAACCCCCTCATTGGACATTTTTATTGCCTTTCAGTGTCTTCCAACATTAGTACAAACTCAGGGAGACCCAAAACTTTTTACATTTTTTTGATTGATGCATATATATTTAATTGCGTATCCAATATGTTTGCCTTGTTACAATTTATGGGAGAGTGCCAATGGGCACTCTCCCATAAATTGTAACGAGGCAAATCCCTATAGATTACATACTTTTACTTCTACAGATAATATGAAGTGCATCGAAAGAATATGAAGCCTTGAATTGCAGTGCCTACAGTTTGTTTTTAGAGGATTGTTTTTTCAAATTAAAAATGAATTTATTTGTATAAATATGCACTTTATATATTTCTGTTAGTAAAAAGACAGCTGAAATCCACTCCATGTTTGCTCACTTTTTGCAAAATAAAAATTAAAAATTAAACCCTCCCTCCCTCCCTCAATGATTTGAAAAAAAAAATGTCTGAGAATCAATTAATTTATTTTGTGTGGCCTTAGATTAAACTACAGAAATTCAAATAATATAATACTAACAATGATTTCAGCAGATAACATATCTGCATTTAGTAAACTTTACTTCTGACAGAAAACATGTGATGGGACTGTGTACTAAGGCATTTATTTCCAATGAATGGTCATAAGCTATGTTTGGGAGCAGAAAAATTAAAGCAAACAAAATCAGAATTAAAACAACAGAGAAAATACCCAATCAAATACAGAATGAGATGAAAAAGTGTCAAGTGTCATAATGCTTGAGGAAATTATGTGACCTTTGTGTACATCTACCAATCATACGGTCAGTGAATACAACCCAATTTGGTAAACTCTGTTGAGAACTGAATGAGAAAATGCTATGACAAGGTTTCAGACAAAGTTCCAAGGGCCACAACTCTTGCCAGACACAAACCTGGTTAATTCAGGCACATCACATGAGGGGCAAGATATTTGAGGCAAACACAAGACTTATTAAGTGTCTAGTTTTCAGGGCATCAGTCTAATTTTGTAAGAAAATCAATGCCGTTATGGCCTAGAATGAGTCTAGTACTCACATTCGTCATCACCTATGTTTAGGTTCACTTATCTGAAATAAGTCCATTGGTTGGAAAAGCAAACCTAACATGCTATTAACTGAAACTAGAACACATTTTCATTTTTGCAATTCAATGTAAAAAAAAATCTCCGTAATCCAGTATAAGTATTTCCATTAGTTCCTTGAATCCTGCACCCTATGTAACATGTAACCATCTACCCCTGTGCATTTTTACGGTCTTATTTATTTATTTATTTATTTATTTATTTATTTATTTTATTAAGGTCATATATTTATGCACAATGGCTAACCATGGCCGTGACAGTTTTACGGATGGAGGAAGCCGGAGTACCCGGAGAGAACCACCGAGCAACGACGAGCAGCTGCCAGCTCCCCAACATCGTAACTCCGCATTGCAGCACAGGCAGGTTTAGATTGGTTGAAGACATGCGTACCATCGACGTGCAGTACGCCTTAGTACACGGCGTCATCGTGCCCCCACGCTTTTACGGTCTTAGTCAGTGTATATTTTCATGTGGTGTGATATGGCAGTCCCCATTTTTTATAACCAGAAAGTGTGACTAACACTGTGCAATGCACAGGGTTAGTCACACTTTCTGGTTATAAAAATAATTTCATTTTTGACTGAATAACTAATCCTGCACACCGAGCAGGCTTAGTGTAAATCTCATCTAAATCAATTCTTTACCCGATGTAATGGCCAAAACATGTCAGTACTATTCAAACTCAGCTTAAGACCCCTCATTGGTGATTTTTGTGAATTCCAAAAATGAAAATATATTCTATTTTCAATTAATAGAATGATTCCTATGGTTTGCTTTTCTGACCAACTGATATAGTCAGGACATATGAATCTGAAAACTTTCATAAAGATTAATTTTCTGTGAATCAAAGCAAGAAATGTTGCTCAATTGAGACTTGATTTGACTGACATTTTCAATCGCGTTGTGTCCTTGGGCAAGACACTTTACCCCCATTGCCCATGTGGGGGCACGGTGACGCTGTGCACTAAGGCATACTGCACGTCGATGGTGCACCTGTCTTCAACCAATGCTAACCCTGCTTGTGTGGAGTTAGTATGTTGGGAAGCTGACAGTTGCTTGCCGTTGCTCGGTGGTTCTCTCCGGGTACTCTGGCTTCCTCCACACGTAAAACTGCTGTGGTCATGATTAGCCATTGTGCCAAAATATGTGACCTTAAACAACAATAAATAAATAAATAAATAAATAAATAAATAAATAAATTAATAATAAATAAATAAATAGATTGACATTTTGGTGACATTACAATCAAAAAGGAAGACTCCTCATAGCCATAGTGTTACAATTATGCCAGATAGTTCCATAAATTATGTTAATATCTTCATGTGTTCAAGCCAATTAAAAACTTATTGACTGGAATATATGTAACTGCAGCAGGAAAGAATACCTTTATATCTTTGTAAGTAAAGGCACATCAAATTACATCAATGGTCACCTGCAAATTTCCACAAATCGCGAGTAAACAAATAGACAGCACTGAATTCTGGACAGAATTAGACTGGTGACCTGAGAGATTGGTTAAGTGCCTGCTGCAAACGTTTTCCCACAGAGGATGAGATTTCTTTATCTCACATCCCAAGACAGTTGTGGATAATTTTCTTCCCATTCAAAGCCAACATGACATCATATGAAATCAAAGGCTGCTGATGTGCAACCCAATCAACCTGATGGAAGGTTAGTGGTTGTCAAAATATCATCAAATATTTTAAAAACAACATGCATATCGGAGTTGGCGAGAGGTGTGAAGAATAAACATTTCCATAAAAATGTATAACTTGTGATGAGCTTGTTTCAAGAATATATAATCAAATTTAATCCTTTACCTGCCATGGCATCCTACAACAAAATTTCATTTCTTGCTTCAAAAATAAAGCTTATGACTTTTCTTTGGAACATGGTCAATGTTTTTGAGGGAATTTTAAAATTAAACAAAGTGCAATGCCACTGGTAGCCCTTGCCAAGAAGTGGTTTACGAAAAAGGGGACAAAGTTGAGGTTTTGGTTTTTATCTGTAGTTCTATTATTAGAGTTTCGTGTTTTTGATCACATTGATTCATATTTGTTCAGGTATCTTGCTCAAAATCTTTAACTCACAAAAAATTAACAACGAAGGGCTATAATTATAGTGAAAAAACCTCCAGGTTTTCAGCGAAATGGTATTATTGTTAAAGAAGAAGACGCATATACCCAAAGATCAATGCAATAGGCAGCAAAGTTTTTTTTTTATTATCGTATATATTGTTTAATGAAGGATCAACTAAGACAGTCATATGTATCTTCCATCATTTTCAATGTAAACAAGTTGAAAAAGGACCATAACTCTCGGAAAAATGATTGAACAAAACCTGTTGCTTGTGGATATCCTTCACCCCATGGTGGTCCATCAGCATACCAAAGATCATTGAAATCTGACATCATACACTTCTAAAGTTATCATCCAGACATCATAAAAATTGGAATTTTTTAAGTCAAAACAGTTGAAAAAGACCCATAATTAATACTGAAATGGTTAACCGGATAATCGGTTTGAAACCAGTTAGCTACCTACCTGATTAGAAAAACCGTCAAATGGTTATCCGAAATATCGATAGTGATCGTCATTCCACGATTAAAACGTAGTAAATTTGCTGCTTCTCCTTTGTGATAGATTACACATCGAAGCCGCATTGTCAATATTGAGAAATAATCAACTTTGGCATTCAAGACTCCGTTAATGATCGGCAATTTCTGTGAGTAATGAATAATCACAGAAACTATTCCGTAGTGTGTATACAAATGAACGTTGTTGAGTACTCAACAACATTCATTTGTATACACACTATGGAATAGTTTGAGAATACTGCTTTCCAATTCCTATAGTTCTGATTCCATATTCGGTGAAATAATGGCCATGGATAACCAGATATTATCCGGTTATCGCTCTCGGTTAGTCAGTTACGAAAATGAGCCAACCGATTCACCCCTACGCATAATTCTAGAAAAAATGCCTGTTACCTGTGAATATCCTTTCCCCCATGATGGTCCATCAGTATACTAAAGATCATTCAAAGCTGACATGCACTGACCGAGATACAGAGGTCAAAAGTTGTGTACGGATGAACCCCATTGCTAGTTCCTCCACAAACTTTGTTTTGGCAGGGGATGAAAAAAAAACTATTGATGGTAATTTTTGTGAAATCATGCTAGCTGGTTATGGCTATTAAATTTTGGTTAAAATTAATTTTTCTAAATGTGTAAGCACTACATTTACAAAGTTATATTTTATAAAGGACTAGATTATTATTATTATTATTATTTATTGATGTTTAAGGTCACAGATTTCTGCACAATGGCTAATCATGACCTCGACAGTTTTACGGGTGGAGGAAGCCGGAGTACCCGGAGAGAACCACCGAGCAACGGCGAGCAACTGTCAGCTCCCCAACATACTAACTCCACACAAGCAGGGTTAGCATTGGTTGAAGACAGTGCACCATCGACGTGCACTACGCCTTAGTACACAACGTCACCGTGCCCCCACATGGGCAATGGGGGTGAAGTGTCTTGCCCAAGGACACAACGCGGTTGCCGCAGGTGGGATTCGAACCGAGGACCTCTCGGCTTGCAGCCTGCACCTCTACCTACTGAGGCACCGCGCCCCCAAAGGACTAGATAAACTAATTTGAAAACCTCCAGAAACCAGTGATCAAAATTGGAACAAAGAACACTTGCACTTACTTGAAAATTCCATTTCACAATTACAAGTAATTTGCACTGTATAATATCTGAAGAATTCAAATTGAGAAATCCAAGTTTTGTGAATTTACATCACACACAATTATTTCAAATTCCACCTTATTAACTGATTTGCTGCCAGTTTCAGTGTCCTGAAATTTACAATTCTGATGGCAATGACTTTTAATTTACTGCAAAAGAATAGCTACTTTGCAAGTTAAAAAAAGTGTGCAATTTAGAGTTATATTTAACTGGAATGTCTCATCTTAACATTACCTCCACGGACAATGTTCTTTTTTGGAAAACCTAATAATTTATCACGAAATGAAAACAATCTGATCTTTATGTTCGTACAGTCCTTTATTTCATGTAACAATCGTTTCAGTTAACTTTAACCCCTCCCCCCTTTTTAGTGTGCCTTCTCTCTAACATCCAGATGACTGCATCTGTACGATAAGGACACAACACTCAATTCTCCACTGTTTTCTTTTGCTTTATATCATCTGACCCGATACCTGCATGTCGTGTTCTTCACTTCTCTTTAGCTATTATATATATGAATTGGTTTCCTGTTACCTTATTTGAAACATGTTTATTGTATTGTAGATATAAATTGTTTTTTGGGTTTTTTTTCGGTTTGTTTTTGTATATTTTTGTTAGCTGCCATTGAAAGTTTTAGGAGAGAAACTTATATAAGTTTAATAACTTGTGTTCCAATCCTTTTGTCAGTTTTCAATCTAATGACAATGAAAGTGTTAATGACACTGTAGCTCAACTTGTGTAAGACATATACATGTATAGTATGTGACACAGCAATGACAAACATCTGAGTAATGACCTGACAACAAAGGTACATATAAAGTATTTTAACGGTCTGTACATAAATGCTGACCGTAGCATGTAACAAATGTATAGGCAAAGTATTGTAAAGGTGGGCGACAGTTAGATGCTAAACTAGAAAAGAAATCTTTGAGTCCCAGAGTGGGTCTGACTGAACACAAAAATATTTGTTCTCATAGCACAGTGATAACAAAGGCACCCGAAAACACTTGTTCCTGTCCAAAGGTGATAACAAAGGTACCCAAGAAGTTTCGTGAAGATAGGTTCATAAATGCAGACTGTAGCCCGAGCCATATTGACATGTGCACTCACTGTGTATAAGTAGCACTGAATAAATCAAAGTTCATCTAATTTGCATAATTTCTGCTGGAGAAAAAACCTGTATTATATGTGATGTATTCCATGTTACTGAACATCCATACAAAAATTTATTCAAATCAGAATTTTCATACGGAAGTTCTGTACAAGTAACTGATTGCACTAATTTTGGTACAAAATGGCTGCTGGTGGCCATCTTGAATTCACCTTTGCATCCTTTTGTATATTTCATATTCTTTTCTCCTGTCAAATGAGTATTCTGAATACAATGGAAGCATAGGCGGGGGCGGGGTGGGGAGACTGACTCAAAACTTTGGGGGCCACGTGCTTGCCCCAACAGTCCAGGATTCTCCCCCAAAAAATCACTGGATACTTATTGATGAACTTGCAAATTTGAAGCATGATGCTAAAAATGCTAAAAAAATGACATTTTGATGGCCAAAAATTGAATTTTTCACCACATAAGCTGACATAGAAAAAACCCGGGTCCAGAATTGTTTGGTTTCATTCTTTCGTCCATCTGTCCATCCATCCATTCGTTCATAGGATGTGGACAGTTATGGGGTGTGGACATTCATTTAATACAGTTATACTAGAATGATGGACAAAGCAGGGGGGGGGGGGGGCAATTTTGATGAAAGGAACTTCACCTGACTTTAGCTGGATGGGACGGATCATGCCGTCTTCGAACACACGAATATGGAATTTTCGAAAATTGTACTTCCTCACCAAACAACCCAACAACAGTATACATTTTCAGCGTTGTGGCCATTGGTTTTGTTCCATATGCATTCACACAATGGGATAATATTTCGTAAATGTTGCCAGTGATAAAATGGAGAATTGTGTAGTGCATCTAGGCCGGTCGCACATGGTCATCTTCGAGCGGGACCCCATAGTCGAGTTGTTGGAGTTTTGCTTCATCACAACGTGCCAACTATTATTCAATCAACAAACTTTATTTGTTTGAAAGGAAAACATGTTTCTCTTGCATTAAAAAAATAACGAATATTTCAGGAATTTCTCATTTTTGGGCCGAGTTTAATTTTTGTTTCATTCGACGGATAATATTATTAGTCTATTCACCACAAAAGACAAAAAATCTCCGTCCTCTGCGATAGAATTACGTGTTGTTTGCAGTCAGATCAACACTAAAAACGAATGGTTTTTACTTTTACGTTTGATCCTGAAATTGTCGCAAGTGCTGGTCTTATACGTGATGTATCTCATGGTACTAAACATTCACACAAAAAATTATTCAAATCAGCGCTTTTATATGGAAGTTCTGCGGAAAAATCTGATTGCACCTAATTTTGTACAAAATGGCTGCCATCGGCTATCTTGAATTTCATCCCACGGTGACACCAAAGGTACACAAGAAGAAGTTTTGTAAAGAGCGGTTCATAAATACAGCCTCTAGCCCGAGCCATATTGGCATTTGCACTTACAGTGCTGAAAGTAACACTAAATACATCAAAGTTAGTCCAATTTGCATAATTTACGCACAAGAAAAAAACCTGTATTATATTGTATTATATGCAATGTATCCCATGGTACTAAACATTCATACAAAAAATTATTCAAATCAGAGCTTTCATATGGAAGTTCTGCGCAAAAATCTGATTGCACCTAATTTTGTACAAAATGGCTGCCAGAGGCCAACTTGAATTTCAGATCAGACCCCAAAACACTTGTTCTTGTCCCACGGTCATAACAAAGGTACCCAAGAAGTTTCGTAAAGATCGGTTCATAAACACATAAATATGTCCTCTAGCCCGAGCCGTATTGAATTGTTGATGGACAGACAGCCAGACGGATGCCTGGCCATGGCATAAGCTCAAATTTGACTTACGTCAAAGTTGAGCTAAAAATATAAAATTTTGAAATGAAATTCAAAGATAACAATGATAAAGATATTAAATGATGAAAGTGTCAATGACACTGTAGCTTAACTTGTGTGTTGTGTTTGATGAAAAGGATAATGTTCAATGTTTATGAAAGGATTATGAAATAAGACAAGAATTGTGATAATTGGGAATATGTTCATTTCTGTTCCCTGTGTGCTATGTTTATGATAAAAATAATATTAGGTGTACACTGTACTAAAGAGCTGAGGGGTGGGTTAATATGACCTCACAGTTAATGTATGTGGCCCTCACAGTTAACGTATATCAACAAAAGTTACCAAGTTACAGTGAAATTATTCCAAAACGAGTCATCCTATCAAGTTACATTAAAATCCCCTCATAAGTATGGCCTGTAGACTGTGCTAAAGGTTTTCGGGCTTCGGGCCCCTGTAGCCATCAGATTTCCAATTGCGTCCAAAGGGGACGTTCTCATCTAGACATTATATGAAGTCAATCTACCAAGTTACAATGAAATCCCTTAATAAATATGACCTGTAGACTGTGCTAAAGGTCTTTGGGCTTTGGGCTCAGGCAGCCAGCATGGCTGAATGATCAAAAACCAAAAGGGGACATTCTCATTTGGAAACTATTTGGAGGCATCCTACCAAGCTACAATGAAATCCCTTCATAATTATGACCTGTAGACTGTTCTAAAGGTTTTCGGGCTTTGGGGCCCTGAAGCCGTCACAGTTGCCCAATCGTGTCCAAAAGGGGACGTTCTCATCTAGACATTATATGAAGTCAACCTACCAAGTTACAATGAAATCCCTTCATAAATACGACCTGTAGACTGTGCTAAAGGTTTTAGGGCTTCAGGCTCGGGCAGCCATCATGGATGAATGATCGCAACCAAAGGGGACAATCTCATCTGGGCATCATCTGGAGTGATCCTGTGAAGTTACAATGAACTCCCTTCATCAATATGACCTGTAGACTGTACTCAAGGTTTTCGGGCTTCAGGCACCTGTAGCCATCACAGTTGACCAATCACGACCAAAAGGGGATGTCATCATCTAGGCATTATATGGAGTCAACCTAATAGGTTACAATGAAATCCTTCCATTAATATGACCTTTTACCTATACTAAAGGTTTTTGGGCTCGGGCACCCATCAAGGCTGAATGATCGCGATCAAAATGGGACGTTCCCATCGAGACATTATTTGGAGTCATCCTACCAAGTTACAATGAAATCCCCTCATAAATATGACCTGTAGACTGTGCTAAATGTTTTCGGGCTTCGGGCACCTTTAGCCATCACAATAGCACAATCATGTCCAAAAGGGGACATTCTCATCTAGACATTATATGAAGTTAACCTACCAAGTTACAATGAAATTCCTTCATAAATATGACCTGTAGACTGTGCTAAAGGTTTTCGGGCTTCAGGCTCGGGCAGCCATCATGGTTGAATGATTGCAACCAAAGGGGACAATCTCATCTGGGCATCATCTTGAGTGATCCTGCGAAGTTACAATGAAATCCCTTCATAAATATGACCTGTAGACTGTGCTCAAGGTTTTCGGGCTTCGGGCACCTGTAGCCATCACAGTTGACCAATCACGACCAAAATGGGATGTCATCATCTAGGCATTATATGGAGTCAACCTAACAGGTTACAATGAAATCCTTCTATAAATATGACCTTTTACCTATACTAAAGGTTTTTGGGCTCGGGCACTCATCAAGGCTGAATGATCGCGGCCAAAATGGGACGTTGTCATCTAGACATTATTTGGAGTCATCCTACCAAGTTACAATGAAATCCCTTCATAAATATGACCTGTAGACAGTGCAAAAGGTTTTCGGGCTTCGGGCACCTTTAGCCATCAAAGATGCCCAATCATGTCCAAAAGGGGACTTTCTCATCTAGACATTATATGAAGTCAACCTACCAAGTTACAATGAAATCCCTTCATAAATATGACCTGTAGACTGTGCTTAAGGTTTTCGGGCTTCGGGCTTGGGCAGCCATCATGGTTGAATGATTGCAACCAAAGGGGACAATCTCATCTGGGCATCATCTGGAGTGATCCTGCGAAGTTACAATGAAATCCCTTCATAAATATGACCTGTAGACTGTGCTCAAGGTTTTCGGGCTTCGGGCACCTGTAGCCATCACAGTTGACCAATCACAACCAAAAGGGGATGTCATCATCTTCGCATTATATGGAGTCAACCTTACAGGTTACAAAGAAATCCTTCTGTAAATATAACCTTTTGCCTATTCTAAAGGTTTTGGGGCTCGGGCACCCATCAAGGCTGAATGATCATGGCCAAAATGGGACGTTCTCATCTAGACATTATTTGGAGTCATCCTACCAAGTTACAATGAAATCCCCTCATAAATATGACCTGTAGACTGTGCTAAAGGTTTTCGGGCTTCGGGCACCTTTAGCCATTACAGAAGCCCAATCATGTCCAAAAGGGGACGTTCTTATCTAGACATTATATGAAGTTAACCTACCAAGTTACAATGATATCCCTTCATAAATATGACCTGTAGACTGTGCTAAAGGTTTTCGGGCTTCGGGCTCGGGCAGCCATCATGGCGGAATGATCGCAACCATAGGGGTAAATCTCATCTGGGCATCATCTGGAGTGATCCTAAGAAGTTACAATGAAATTCCTTCATAAATATGACCTGTAGACTGTGCTCAAGGTTTTCTGGCTTCAGGCACTAGTAGCCATCACAACTGACCAATCATGACCAAAAGGGGATGTCATCATCTAGGCATTACATGGAGTCAACCTAACAGGTTACAATGAAATCCTTCCATAAATATGACCTTTTGCCTATGCTAAAGGTTTTTGGGCTCGGGCACCCATCAAGGCTGAATGATCGCGATCAAAATGGGGACGTTCTCATCTAGACATTATTTGGAGTCATCCTACCAAGTTACAATGAAAACCCTTCATAAATATGACCTCTAGACTGTGCTAAAGGTTTTCGGGCTTTGGGCTCGGGCAGTCGTCACGGTTGGCAGATCATGCCCAAATGGGGAAATTCTCATCTAGACATCATAAGGAGTCATCCTACCAAGTTACAATGAAATCCCTCCACATTAAACATGACCTTCAGACTGTGCTAAAAGTTTTTGGGTTTCGGGCTTGGGCAGCCATCACAGTTGATAGATCATGCCCAAAAGGGGACGTTCTCATCTAGGCATTATACAGAGGCATCCTATCAAGTTACAATGAAATCCCTTCATAAATACAACCTGTAGACTGTGCTAATGGTTTTCGGGTTTTGGGCTCGGGCAGCCATACTGGTTGCCCGATCGTGACCAAAAGGGGACATTCTCATCTAGACATGACCCCAAACCTGCATATGAAATTTCGTGACGATCAGACAAGAACTGCGGGATGTAGCCCGTGCTAAAGGAAAATGTGAAAAGACATCACAGACTCATAGACTCACAGACTTCCGCACCCGTGATGGCAATAGCTTATCTTGACTATGTCAAGTTAAGCTAAAAATGTACCAAAGTATTTGGACCAGGTGAGAGTCCAAAATATGGGAATTGGAAAATGTTTCTATTTTCATCTTCTTGGGTTCCCAGTTTCCACTGGGATGCATGAAACAAGTATATATCACCCAATAATATTGCATGCCAAATTTGATTTAAATTGATCCATTGGTTAAAAAAAGAGAAGAAATTTTGGGTGGAGCCCTAAACTGGGATCTTCCGGAGGAGAGTCCAAATATTGATCTTTGAACTTTTTTTTAGAAAACTTGAATCATCACCACCAAAGAAAGCTGTACTCCAGTTATCAAAGCATTTTTATTGGTGGTTTGTGAGAAGAGATTTAGTAAAATATTTAGTCTTTTTGCATTTTTTATCGAAATATTTTATTGCTAATTATATCCACTTAGTTTACAGTGGCTCTTGAATCGAATCTACAACTAAGATGTAGGCAGGCATCAAGCCAGAAAATAAGCAGACTGTCATCTGTAAAATGAGGTTCCCAGAGGGTGAATTTAGTGATGCTACAGCAGGGTAGCATCACTAAATTTACCCTCTGTGAACCTCAGTCTGAATCAGGGTCTCAAAACTAAACAGAAAGAGGCACCCAGAAGATAAATTGGCCCACTGTATGGGATAGCATCATCAAATTAACCCTCTGGGAACGTCATTCTGCAAATGTCAGACTACTTATTTTCAGGCCTGGCAGGCATCAAAACGTATTCACAGTTTTCGAGAAAATGCATTTGGAAATGGTTTTGAGGTGAAAATATCCTTTTAAAAAAACATATTGAGAAATCTTCCACAAGACTGAAATGGTATTATTTCCAAACAGAGCTGGCCCCTTCTGGAATCAATCACAAGTGCTTGGTACTTGCTGAGAGCCCCAAAAATGATAACTGACAACATATTTTGATCAATTTTGTAGAGCAAATGTATTGAATCAGCTGATCCAATTTTTGCAAAAGTTTTCAAAGAGTATAGTTTGCCATGCACAAAAAGTCAATGGTTAACCTTCACCTAATGTAACAACAAATCCAGCCAGTGCATTCACAAAATCACCATACACGTTCAATTTTTCCTTTTCCCCTTTTCTCTCAAAATATAGCTTAGGCTGCCTCATTTGAATGAGCTAAGGGTCACAAGCTGTGTTTTTAAGACAAAAAATGAAAAATTAGGTTATTCCATAAATGTTTTTTGCAACTGTCATCTGCTATACATCTTGGATAAGGAAAAAACTACAGCTCATACCAGAATTCACATCAGAAGTTTCAGATTCAACTTCTAGATTTCATTCCATCAATAAACAGAACACTATTTGGTAATTACCTGGTGCAGAACTGGATTGTCTTTAGTAAGTTAGAATGGGTTCATGTAATGTTTTTTCACTATTTACAAGGAATCCCTATACTTTCTACTAAATTGTTATAAAACACATCCTTATCAATAAAAATATTACTTGTGTTGAGCTGAATGTGATGCACATGCTAAAAATAAATTCATCATGGTGCAGTGGAACCCTGTTAACTGAATAGTCACTTTGCCAGTGAAAATTATTCACTTAGCCAGTGAAAATATTCACTTTGCCAGTGAAAATTATTCAATTAACAAAAGTGTTCAATTAACAGGGATTTGGTCACTTTCCTGTATTCTGGAGATAAAGTGAGCGTTTATTCTATTATATTTTGTTTGACAGAGCTCATGGATATAATAAATTAAATGCCTGTTTTGGATGAAATGAGGCCAAATAGGTCTGTAAACAAGGAAATTCAGAGATTATCAGGGTAATTTCTAGACATATTGTGGAATGTTTTATTCAGTTAACAGAAGTTTACTCTATAATCCTTATGCAATTAGCAGGTCCAATTTGTACCGAAGTTATGGTAAATTCATTTATTTATTGGTGTTTAAGTCACACATTACTGTGCACACAGTGGCTAATCATGACCACAACAAGGAAGTTATGGTAAATGATTTTGTGTTTGGAAGTTATAAGCAATTGACATGATTATTCAATTAAGAGATATCCAGTTAAGTAGGCTTCACTTTACCAACAAATTTTAAAAAAGTCCAAGTTTAGGATTCTAGCTCAGAACCAGTTTAAACTTGGGCACCAAATCTCATGTCTATAAAGTCCAGTAATTCTCATAAGAAATGTCAGGTTAGGTCATTGTTAAAAGAAAGTTTGTTTTTATGACTTTGAATTCCATAGATTAGCAAGCTTTATGAAATAAATGTAGATCACTGTGGCAGTGATGTAATTTGGTTTGTCAAATAACACTGAACAGACGAGGTCAGCTTGCTACATCATACAAGCTGCCAAAGGAGAGAGTTTGACCAAGTGGTCTGAACTCATTAATGAGAGGTCAACTGTATAAAATTGCCTATAATAGGAAGGTAGTTCATAATATAAAAACACTAATGATGGATGAATGGATGGAAGTGGATCATGATCTTCATGCAGCTGAAATGCTGGAACGTCAGTGAAAAACACTGCAACTCGATCTGCCCCTTCAAGATGTGTGTCAAGTTAATCAATGTGTGTAACTTCTCCCATCGGTGAGCGTGGTGGCTCAGTGGTAGACTATTGGACTTCTATGCTTGAGGTCCAGAGTTCGATCCCCGTCTGGACGACCCTTGTTACGTCCTTAGGCAAGGCACTTTATCCTGGTTGCCAGCATGGGGGCACTATGCCGCTGTGTACTAAGGCGTACTACACGTCGATGGTGCACATGTCTTCAACCGGTGTAACCCTGCTTGAGCGAAGCTTGAGCAGAGTTAGAATGTTGAGCTGACAGTTGCTCGTCGTTACTTGGTGGTTCTCTCCGGGTACTCTGGCTTCCTCCACCCATAAACTGTCACGGTCACGATTTGCCATTATAAGCATGTGACCTTAAACCCCAATAAATAATAAATAACTTCTCCCATCAGTGACGTATGATGAAGTGCAAGCTGTTATGCTGTGACTACAGTCACAGCATAACAACTTTCACATCATCAAATGAAAGCCTAGCATGAAAACTAAATATATGGTGGTACCAACTTCCCAATATCAGCACTTATTTTTTGTCAGTTTGTTTATTGGGGTCAATGATACTTTCAACAGCCAGAATTGTTTGACAGGTGAAGGATGCCAGAGTACAGGGAACCACTGAGCAGTGCGAACAACTGTCAGACTCTTTAATGGTCTACCTACTCTGCGACAGCAGGGTTGGCAGTGGTTGAAGGCAGTTGCATCATCAATGTGCTGAGTGCTATACCACACAGTACCACTGTACCCCACATAGGCAATCAGGATTAAAAGTCTTGCCAAAGGACACAGTGCAGTTGCCACTGGTTCAATGCATGTTTTGTCACTACAGTCAGTAATAATTAATGTGCACTGGTAAACTCAATTTGCATTTTCTAAACAAAATGTGTACATCATAAACATATTTGTATTTTGCAGATATCAAAGAATGTTCTTGAAATAGTACATGACTACTGGTATTGCACGATATCTGGAAATTGAACACCATAGGAAAAGAGTTTTTGTTGAGCATTGATTTTTTTATTTATAGGAACAAATGTCCTCCCTCCCACTAAGATGGCACAGCCTGGGACATTCTTCTGTTGCCAAGGAGCTCTGTGATCCAGTTGTATAAAGATCAGTAAGGTGAGTGGATAGAGGAAGAGAGGAGGATTATTTTTTAGTTTTTAGCCCTCTTCCTAATGGGTCAAGAGAAAAAGTGAAGTACAGACAGCCATGTTGAGTGATGGACAAATGGATTAATGGAAGGACTGATGGACAAATGGACAGACAAACCTATTTTCTATCATCCCTCTTTGAAATGCATCAAGAGAAAACTTCTGTAGTGTTCTTCATAATTGATTACTGGTTGAATTTGAGAGTAATATTGACCGAAGGCTAAAAAAATGTTTAGGTTTTGGAATGTCTCCTAAATTTCTCAATGGGCTTGGAGATGAATTACCATGACAGCATTCTGCACACTATTTTAACAATGACAGAGGTCATCACCAGTAAATCATTCTTCTGAGAGCAATCTACAAAATAAGGGTAGTGTATGCTCTGTTTGGAACAACAGAATATTTTAGCTACTGAGAACTGTCCTATTCTAAAGAAAGAGAACAATGAAGGTCAATGATGTTTTAAATACAAAAAATCTATATTGGCCCCCAAGATGTTTTGTTATGCAATCATTCACAAGCATCTTGTAAGCTTATTTACTGTCAGAGATGAATATTTCAACACTTCAAAATGTTGGAGCTGTCTTCTTTTGAAACACTTCAGCTGATTTCTAAGAAGAAAAAATTGCATTTTAATTAGAACTTGCATGTCCACACATGATCTGGTTTCAGCAGACTTCTGTTCATCTGATTTCTGTCTATTCAGTCGAGTACATTTCCTACTTGGAAGAGTGAAAATATTTACTACCTAAACTTCATTGAAATGAGAATGTGGTGGCTCAGTGGTTACAACTTGGACTTCAACCAAAAGTTTCAATCTCGATCAAGGGTAACTGCATTGTGTTCTTTGGCAAGACACTTAGTCCTGACTGCCCAAGCAAGGTGGCACTGTGTGCTTAGGCAATGCTTTGCAGAATTGGTACATTGAGGAGTCTGACAGTTGTTAGCCATTGCCAGCTGGCCCTCTCTGGGTACTCCAACCTCCTCCAACATAAAACTATGAGGTGACCAAGGCTTTCGAAAGTATCATTAACCCCCCCCCCCCCCCCCCCCCCCCCCAACAATAACTGCAGTAAAATGAATAAATAACAGATAATGCCCCATGAAGCTTGATATCACAGAAAAAGTCAAAAGTATACGAGAGTTCAGAGGTAAAAATTTGAGATGGGCAATACATCGAAAACCAAACAATACTGATATCATGGGGATACAGAAAAAACAAACCTTACCAATTGTTGAATACCAAAACCATCAGAATTTCAAATTTTCCTACATTTGTTATTTAAAAGTCCCTATTGAGGCTTGATAGCAGTTGAAGGGTTCATTTTCATGACTGATTTCTTTTCAGTTTTGTTAACCCTCAATGGACTGTGCGACTGTCCTGAATTCCCTCTGGACTACAACCTGAACATGTTCAAGTGCTTAGAAGTGATTGCTAGTAAAGTCTTGTTAAGGCAGCCAGACCTGACTAGAAATAACTGCCAACGCGTTTTGTCTATTGTCCGCAGGGCCTCCTAAAGATAGCGTGGTCAGGGCACATGCATTGAGATTACAAAAGCCTGAAATAGGTCTTTAACTGGTTGAGTGCTAGAAGCCCTTTCAGAAAAATTAGTGGACCGAGCAAAAGCCAACATTTTCCTTGCTCACATTCCATTCAGGCAAACATAAATAATATTTTGTTTACATAAATTTGTTTCCATTACAAATTATTGGAGAGTGCCTGTTGGCACTCTCCAATAATTTGTCATAAAACAGATTTCAAATAACAAATTCAGACCACCAAGAAATAATCTAGCCCTCAATCAGTTAAACATTAAGGTGCATTTAGAACAAGTCACAAATTACTGTACAAGCAGATATGATTTATGGTCAAGCCTGAAAATAAGCAATCTGTCATTTACAAAATGAGGTCCCCAGAGGGTGAATTTGCTGATGCTATCGCAAACAGTGGACAATGTATCCTCTGGGTACCTCTTTCTGTTTAAGTTTAGGACCTTGATTCAGACTGAGGTTCACAGAGGGTAAATTTAGTGATGCTACCCTGCTGGGGACCTAATTTTGCACTTGTCAGTCAGCTTATTTTCTGGCTTGTTTGTGGTCGAAAAAAGAATGCCACTGTTGACTTCATTGGCAGTGCCATTTATAGCTTTGTGGTAGATTAATACTACAATAACATGTTCTGTTTTTCTTCTCTTTGGTACTATCAGCAAATCTCAGTCAAGTCAGATACCACCCATCTCTAGTAGAAATTTGTTTTCCAGTTTTTTTGTTCAAAGATAGTATGAATATTATTTATTGAAGACCCACTCCTTCAAGGATGACAAAAAAATTTAGCCTATAAATTCAACCAAACTCACACCGATGGGGGAACGGTGGCGTTGCGGTAACTGGTTCTTGTCAGATCACCGAAGTTAAGCAATGTCGAGCCCGGTTAGTCCTTGGATGGGTGACCATCTGAGTGATCGATTCAGACTCCCGCGTTGTGTCCTTGGCAAGGCACTTCACCCCGATTGTCCACATGGGGGCATGATGACGACGTATACTAAGGCATACTGCATGTCGATGGTATGCAGGTCTTCAACCAATCTAACCCTGCCTGTGCTGCAGTGATTGAGTTATGACATTGGGGAGCTAGCAGCTGCTCGTCGTTGCTCGTGGTTCTCTCCGGGTACTCCAGCTTGATCCACCTGTAAACTGTCAATGACACAATATGACCTTGGCTGTTAATGTGTCGTTAAACCCTAATAAATAAATAACCGGTGTACCCAAATCACAGAAATGTTCCCAAATTTAGGGCATACCAAACAGTATGTTTTGTTTTTTATGCTTTCTTTTCCATTCTTGTTGAAATGATTTTGCCTAAAAAAGACTGGAAATTTTAAACATTTCAGCAACTCAATGGCAGGCAACATCCAGTTGCTTTG
>CM062288.1:277124019-277198577 GCA_031216915.1 Pictodentalium vernedei
AGGTGTTGGTTCACGAACATGGGTTCATGCCCCCCTCCCCCCCCCCCCCCCACGCACACACACATACAAACACGGCTTCGCCCACACATAAACACACCTACACCTACACGCACACCCTCCCCACATGCACAACACGCCACCACCACTACTACCACACACTCACCGCTATACACCTACACACACGTACACAATACACACACACGCACATACACACACGCACACAAAATGGTTGGAATCACAAGTTGACTTGGAATTCAAAACGCAATTCCAAACAATGAAAATGGGACAGACATGTGTGTGTAGCAAGAAAATTAGTTTTGGGTGGGGAGAGGCAACGCGACGGCGAATTGATTTATATAAATACGTTGTGAGAGGGGGAGACAAAATCCACAGGTCTACAAAACCTACCCCCCCCCCCCCCCCCGCCCCCCCCCCCCAAGGAAGTTGGCGAAGAGGTGAAAGTTTCTGAATTTCCGAAGAGGGTATTCCTATGTTTTTTTTATATTCCGCGGGCATAGCGCGAAATGCAAAACATGGAGTTGGCGGGTGAGGGGTGGGGGTTGCCTTCTGTTGGTGGGGTGTCTCATGAAGTCGAACACAAATAATAATATTCGGAACTATCCCGTGGATGGACATCTGCTTCTCCAAAACATTGCTACTCTCCATCCCCGCATCCCGCGCCCACCCCCAAATATTCAGGTCTTCTGTTCGCAGGGCAGCGAGTATGGCAGGTTACCACGGTACCCACGCAACTACTGCACTGCCAAGGAATTATTTGCCAGAATGTTGTTCCCTGCCTAACAGAATGGAGCTGAACAGCTAGGTGATATATCATGGTCGTATACAACTTCCATCTCTGTTCGTATGCCCTGCTGCCCATGAAAACGGAGGCCAGTGTGTCCTTGTAAATTCAACAATTCTACTTAGAATATATTCATTTATCTTCTTGTGTGGGGTGTCCTGTCCTACAGGGCACCTGATATCATATGATATGTACTGTTGAAAGCACCCTGAAAAGGTGATATATATGCAGGGCAATATGCGCAGACAGTAGAGCAAAATGATGATACCCCCCCCCCCCCCCAAAAAAAAAAAATTTCTCGGTAGTTACGGGTCTGCCCTCTGCACACTGGTGTCAAAGTACTGCAGTTTCAAGGAGAACATTTTCCCCATAGTGCTAAAAGGAACAAAACCAAATCAGTTTTGTTTTACAGAGCTAAATGAGCTCTCTCAAACAAGATATATGGTAAAATTCCTGGTTGCATTAAGAGGAAAAGTTAGCAGGTGAAAATTGTGATATTTTGACTTCAGTGTATAGAGGGTTAACCCTCTTCCTAATATACCTTCAGAAAACTGTCCGAAAGTTTACCTGAACACGCCTACCACAGCCTAAAATATCTCGTAAGTTTCTCGATATGAGCATACAAATATGGATATCATCAGAACCAGCTCGTTGAGCTGGTTCTGATGATATCCATATTTGTATGTTTTTATTGGAAAATTGTGAAAATATGTTGCGAAAAATGTGAAATTTATTTAAAAAAAATACTTTGTTAGATCAAGGGTTAAATTCGGAATGCACTTCTGGTAATTAGTTGTAGGAAAATCACAAAGGATTTCCCTGTACTTTCTTCCCTATTGATAATTCCCGAACGATGATAATTTACATGTAACATTCTTACAACCTATTTCAACTGCTACTCTGTGTATGAATATTGCTGTACACGAACTACATTTTCTCCGACGGCTGTTTTCTTATAGTGGAGGAGCGGGGACGGGGTTGGGGAGGGGGTTGGGGCGGGGGTCTATCGGTACGCCGACAGACCATTCACTGATTCATTTGCTTTACACGCATGCATATTTTTATTTTTTCTTGGGGGGTTTAATGACACTTTTAACAGCCAGGGTCACATCAATTCGGACAGTTTTATGGGGGGGGGGGTGTATTCAGAAAAACCACCAAGCGGCGGCAAGCAACTATCAGATTCCCCAATGTATTAACTGTACCAACTGCACAAGCAGAGCTAGCAGCTGTTGAAGGCAACCGTCCATCTTTCGGTTTGAAGTTCAGTGCTCCAATCATTAGGCCACCGCGCTCGCAATGTTCAGAAGACTAGTCGAAATAAGTTGTGATAAGCAGTTGCTGATTTAGGTTTAAGACGGTGGTGGTGGTGGTGATAGTGGTGATGGTGCCTACATTTGTCATTTGAATTGTGGGAACTGCGATTTGGGGCGTGCATATTTCCTCTCGTCACGTCCGCCAGGAGTCATTTTATAGTGGATCATACAACAGGAGACCTGCACAAGAGCTAAATCTGTATGAAATGTGGTACGTCCTGTATCCGAGATGGAAGGGCGGTGGCTCAGTAGACTGTTGGACTTCTATGCAGAGGTCCCGAGTTCGATCCCCGTCCGGGACGATGCGAATTGTGTCCGTGGGCGAGGCACTTTAATCCCTGTTGCTACGTGGCGGCACGATGACGTCGTGTACTAAGGGCGTACTGCACGTCGATGGTGCACATATCTTCAACCGCTGTAACCCTGATTGAGCGGAGCTTGAAGAGGAGTTATAATGTTGAGGAGCTGATAGTTGCTCGTCGATGGCTCGGTTCTTCTCTCCGGGTACTCCACTCCGCCTTCCTCCACCTGTAAAACTGTCACGGTCACGATTAGCCATTGTGCATAAGTATGTGACCTTAAAAACCAAGAAATAAATAATAAATTTATCCGCGATAATGCGTGGACATCCACTACCACCAGGTAAAAGGGAGGGGTGGGGAGGGAGGATTATCCTTCCATGATAATTTATGTATTCCATGAATGCAAATTAAATAAGTTTAAAGTAAGTAGGATCTTATAATTGGTACCTCACCAGTGACATGCCAGCACAGAAGTGGAAGATAGGGTATCGATCCAACGTTTTGTCCATGACCAAGGCACTTCACCCCGATTGCCCGCGTTGGGGAACGGTGGCGATGTGTACTAAGGCGTTCTGCATGTCGATGATGCTCGTCTATTCAACCAATGCTAACCCTGCTTGTGTGGAGTTAGTACGTTGAGGAGCCAGACAGTTGCGTCGCCGTTGTTCGGTGGTTCTCTCTGGATACTCTGGCTTCCTCCACCCGTACAACTGTACGACACAAGGTGACCCTGGCCGTGGAAAGTGAGGTTAAATCCCCCAAATAAATAAATAAATAATTTCAGTTAGGGCAAGACAGTGGCGTCAGCATGGGGGGGGGGGGGGGGGGGGGGGGGCGGGGGGGGGGGGGGGGGGGGGGTGGGCCTGTGGGGCCTCCTTCGAAATCCCCACGGGCTAACTAAAAATTGTGAAATTTTTGATCTGCCTAGAGTATTTGCGAATGATGTTACTAATGACAAACCACAGAAAAATGACGTTTTTTGGATAAAAGGCTCCAGAATCATGGGAGCAGAGCGCATAGGATCCCTCGCATTGACACTAGGTAAAAAAGGAATGGTTGCCCTTTTTCGCCGGAAGTGCACTTGTGGAAAAGACCTTACTATGCGAGACGTGCAACTAAAAAACCTTCGCGTATTCTTATCTAAGGTATTTCAGTGCACAAAATTTTGTTAATCAACACAAGAGCTGTACCATCAGTGGACTGAGTTCTAGAGCTTTGTCTGTATGTAATCTCAACATAAGACTTCGATCTTTCGTACCTCAGCCCCCTCTCCCCCAAAAGTTCCCCGCACCCCCTTCCTAATACAGATGTCCAGCTAAACGCCTGATGGAATTGTGCTCCCATCCTACTTTTTAGGCCTCCACCATATTGTGATACAACACACAGACTGATTTTTTTTTTCAAAATATCCAGCCAGACCATTTCGCCGTTTGTATTATTAACCCCCTGCACATTGTTGTCAAAATACCAAAGTTTTCAGCAGCAAATTTTTCCCACAATGCAAAAGAGAATTTAATAAATTATATCTTGTTTGACAGAGCTCATTGAGCTCTGTCAAACAAGATATAATTTGTTAATTTTATGCTGCATATGGGCATTATGGGGTCAATGACAGAAATTTTGAAATACTACCAGAGTGCTAGGAGTTAACCTTCAGCATACTGGTAATGCAACAGAATTTTCTCCCTTGCACCACACACGTTTTTCTCTTGTTTAACTATGAATTTAACCAATTATATCTTCTTTGACATACCTGGCTGAACTCTGTCAAACAAGGTATATTTGTTTAAATATCAAACTGCATTATGGGAAATATTTGCTGCTAATAACTTTGCCATTTTGACACCAGAGTGCAGAGGATTAACCCTTTACCCAACGAATCGGTAACATCCGCCCGCGTAATATGCCAATTCAGCAGCTGAAAAAATATTATTTTTTCTAAAAATTTCACCAAAGCCATATCATATGACCTCTCTTTGGAACGAGCTCCTCGAGCTCGTTTGAAAGAGGGGTTACATGATATGGTTTTGTTGAACTTTTTTGAAAAAAAGAAAGAAAAAAGATATTTAAAATAATAAATTTTAATGTCGTCTAAAATGGGTAAAGGGTTAACATGTCCCACCACAAAAGTCTTCCGGCAAATTTTAGGATCTGTCGAATTTGTTTTCCAGAAATAATAAATCATTTCCTCCGCTATTGGTCAGTGTTGGATGACCAAAATTTATTACCAAGAACACCCATTTTGAAAAGTTCTCCAGATTTTGGGGGTAAGATCGCTTTATAATACCGTCCCAACTCATAATTGCAATGCTACTTTTGTAGGAAAATATACGGTAAAAAAAACCCAACCCTATCTGTCTTCACCGCTGTCATTACATGGTGTTGACGCCAGCAGAGTTAATTTTTCAATTTTATTCTTCATCTTTTGAGATGGTTTTGACCCCTTTTGGGAAATAATACTTCCCAGTACGATGCACGACACAGACTAAAATATCACTTTAACACTTTTATCCAATGCACATATCTAAATTTGTTATTTTAGTTATGTTTTTTAAAAAATTTCAAACATTTCTACCAAACCATATCATGTCATTCATGTGACCTCTCATTGGAACGAGCTCGATGAGCTCGTTCCAATGACGGGGTCAAATGAAATGGTAGGAAGCGCGGTGGATCAGTCGTTACGACACTGAATTTTAACCCTTTACCCAACGTAACGGCCAAAACCGGCCAGCGCTATTCTCAAAAATCGCCAATTAATTTTCAAAATATTTTCATTTTTTGTCTCAAAAACATAGGTTATGACCCCTCGTTGGAACGAGCTCGTTCCAACGAGGTGTCATAACCTATGTTTTTGAGACAAAAAATGAAAAAAATTAGTTATTCAAGAATTTTTTTTGCAAGTATCGTCTGCTTTTCATGTTAGGTAAAGGGTTAAACCAGGGGTAACTGCGTTGTGTTCCTGAGCAAGGCACTTAAACCCGATTGCCCACGGGGGCAAGGTGGCCCTGTTTACTAAGGAGTACTACACGTCGATGGCGCACTTGTCAATGCTAACCCTGCGTGTGGGGAGTTAGTACGTTGGGTAGTCTGACAGTCGCTCGCCGATGTCCTGGCCGTCTCCCCGGATACTCCGGCTTCCTCCACCCGTAAAACCTTCCGACACGAGGTGACCATGGCTATCGAAGTGTCGTTAAACACCAATAAATAAATATATGTTTTTTTAAAAATGTTTTGTAAGATATTTTCTTCAACTGCTCGTTTGTATTTACGTTCATGTTTCCATAAACACATTCCTCGGTTGTGAGGTAGTCACAGCCCTCCGATCGTTACCTCAACCTTACACTTCCGTTAATGGAAGTGAGAGGTGGGCGTAACGACCCGAATGTCGTGGTGTGAAGTAGTGAGGCGAATAGGCTTAGCTGAAGACTAAGCCTGGAAGAAGACCTTAAAATAGGGGAGAGGGGCACCAAAAATTTGCAAGACGTGACGTGGGGGTGGGTGGGTCTCTTGAGTGTGCCAAAAATGTGCATTTCCAACTTGTGCAATTTTTTGAATTTTTTAAAAATATATCTATATATCAGCTAATATATACCATCATTTGTGTTTCAAGCCTTAAAGATGATGTTGTACATCACACTCTTAACATAAATACAACATCAGGAGGCTTTATATGCGAGAATATTGGGCTTAATCTGGGAAAATGTCACACGTTAGTAGGGGGTGGGTGTCTTGTTCAAAATGTAGAAAATGTGCAGACAATATTTTGGGAACAATTCAAATGAAAATGTGTTCCTGTATATATACACCTGCACTGGCCAAGCCTGATAATGGACAGCTTGTCATTTGTAGATTGGGTCCCACAACAGCCCACAGAGGTTTAAATTAGTGGTACCAGTTTAAGAACATTATGAAAACCTCCTAAAGACAGCTGTGCATACTAAATTTATAAGTTTATTTTGGATTTTAATGGGAGAGTGGGGGTCGGTGTCTGAGAACGGTAGTAGAAAATATTTGCACGTAGTGGGTGGGTGGGTGTAAAAAGGAGCCGAATAAAAAATAGTGCCCCCCCCCCCCCCCCGACCCGTATCTGTTTTTTGAACAGAACCCAAACTGTGTCATATTCCAACCACATCATCAAGGCATGCCTTGATGATGTAGTTGGAATATTTTATCAGTCGGGACTTCAAGACGTCTGTATTCGATTCGAGGATAGATTCGAATCGAAAATATGTGATTCGGAGGCAGGAACGTGGCTAGAGGTTTCCGAATGGGAGGTGTAGGGTAGCGAATTTCCATCTAGGTGGAGGGCCCAGAAGCGAAATACTCCCTCCCTTCCCCCAACTGGAATTCACTACCGAGAAAAATTTTGAAAGTGAAGCCACGAAAGGGGGCATAAAATTGATTCTAGTAACTAAAATGCCAATACATTTATGATAGAATTATCAAGTTGTTATTTCTATTTGGTATTATTCTGGGAATTGAATATGTGCTAAATAAATGCTCAAGCTGAGAACTTAGAACAATTCACACTGTCCTAACATTAAATCAGATCTTATGCAGAAATGATCAATTTTCGATGTTTCATCATTTTGTAACTGTGAATGATGGAATTAACTCAGAATAACGATTTTACATGATGCGATTTTCTTGAAGTGCATTTCGAGGATGTTTTTTATCACGATAAATAAACGTACTATAGAAATCTCGTACCGATTGACATCATGCATACTTATGAAGCTCGATATTGCGTACACTGTAGTAAATAGTAACAGTTGAAATTTTTGTCGATTTGAAACGAAGTTGGAATTTTGGGAAGTGAAGGAGACATCAGCATCACCAAAGAAACTCTAAAATCCAGGTAGATGGAATTTCCAACTACTCGTGACTTGCCTTCCGAATTTCCAACTATAGGGAATTTTGACTAAGATTGGGGAGGGGGCACCCTCCTGCCGCCACGTCCCTGTTCACAAGGCCCTTCCTGGGTTCACATGGTCCGTAAGTTTTCAGAACACGCGTTTATTTCTGAGAATAAGCTATTGGCATGAACCACAAACGTAATCCAATATTTTAGAACATCTTCACGTAGCTCAAATCCAATAACTGTAAACTGAATTGATTGATAATAACCATGTAAGCGGCACCGTTTGTGGAAGTTGTTTGCTCTAAGGAATTACAAATCTTGTAAGCCCCTAAACATTCTAGCATTTGTATTCCCCAATTAGTGATATTAGTCTGTATTAGTCGGTAATTTTCATCACTGCACGTGCAATTCGCGATGCAGAATCAATCTCGGCGTTAGTCACGCATGTCAATTGGGTACACACAGTAAGTGGGCTAAATTAAGTAATGATTGAACTGACCGCCTAATTGAATTCCTTGGAGGATTTGTTCGTCTGTTCTTGTATTGTCAGTGGGATATGCAACATAGTTCAATGGAAGGGTAATGAAATTACCCAGTAATCTGTCGGTAATATTATATTCCCGTTAACTCTAGGATCAGCGAATTCCAAAAGTACTGGAGTGAATCCATTTCTCCTTCCTTCACCCGTATAACTGACCGACACGAGGTGACCCTCGCTGTAGAAAGTGTCGTTATAAACAAATAAATAAATAAATAAATAAATAAATAAATAAATAAATAATGGATGGCAGTTCTGGGCCCAGACGTGGACGCTGTAAGTCACAAATAGATTTCACATTCGGACCGAATCGAATCTCGAATCTTACAAAGCCGAAGATTTCGACTCGAATCGAATTTCGAATAGAAGCTCACCGCTTTTCAAGTAGCTAACATGTACATATTACACCTTTTTGTCTTCATTCGAGTATTGTTTTGTCAGTCATTCATCACATTCAGTGACAACAAAGCGAAATGTCCACGGTTCGATCCCCAACAGGAGTGACTGAATTGTGTCCCAAGGCAAGGCACTTAATCCCGATTGCCGACGTGTGGACACGTTGACGTTGTGAACTACGGCGTACTGCACGTCGATTGTGCACTTGTCTTCAACCAATGCTAACACTGCTTGTGGGGAGTAAGTATGTTGGGGAGTCTGACAGTTAATCGCCGTTTCTTGGTGTTTCTCGCCTGGTACACCGGCTTTCTCCATCCGTAAAACTGTCCGACATGAGGTGACCCTGGCTGTTGAAAGTGTCGTTAAAACCAAATAAATAAATAAATAAATAAACAAAAAAAAAAAAAAACAAAAAAAAAATAAATAAAAATAAATAAATAAATAAATAAATAAAAAATAAATAAATAACATTCAGTGGCGACTTGTTTTCTGTTTGAGCGAATCAGCCAGAAACGGAATAAAGATAATTTCGGACACGGAACCTCTTTGAACTCTTCTTCTAACATCAGGTCTCCTTTACAGGACACCCCCACCCCCTGTACAGGAGACCTGATGCCCCCCACCCCCCGTAAGGAGACCTGATGCCCCGTCCTGTACAGGAGACCTGATGCCCCCTGTACAGGAGACCTGACCCCCCCCCCCCCCTGTACAGGAGACCTGATGCCCCGTCCTGTACAGGAGACCTGATGCCCCCCCCCCCCTGTACAGGAGACCTGATGCCCCGTGTACAGGAGACCTGATGCCCCGTCCTGTACAGGAGACCTGATGTTAGACGAAGAGTTCAATGGGTGATACGTGATAAGATTATGAAAAAATTTCGACGGTTCGAAAATTTAGGTCACGAATCATGGCCTGAATCGAATCGAATCGTCTGGAAGATTTTCGAATCGAATCGAATTTCGAAGATTCGCTGGGCCCACTCATATTGTATTTGCATGGCTTATTATACATTTTATTTTAGTTTGTTGTATGATGTTGGGCGGGTAGAAAAAAAATGAAGTGACTAAAGTACTAGGTAACCACGGCAAGAGAGTAGTCGAATTTTTGGATAGTCGGCCGTCAAGATCATGCATCTTCTTAACTAAAAACGGAAATATGGAAGACTATTATATTTGGATCTTTAACCCATTAGTAAAAATAAATAAAAAACTACTTAAATTAAAAGTCCGTTCTGTTCAAGCCAAATGGTTGTAGCGTCTTCAGTTCATAAATCCATTTGATTTTAGAGCAACAGCGCTGTTCCGTAGTATTAGGTCCGTCAGGGTTAGATCTTAGTACCTGTATAATGCGGTAGTGTAGTTCCTGGATGGGATTGGCGTGGTTATTAGAGTGTTTGGCTACTGGGGTAACTCGGGGTAACTTTAACCCACCACGCAAACTCACAGAATATCAAAATTTGTATTTCATTTACTATTTTTGTTCAAATTTAAAAAAAAATCAACAAAACCATATCATGTTACCTCTCATTGGAGCAAGCTCGACGAGCTCGCTCCAGTGAGGGGTCACTTTTATTGGAAGTTTTCGAAAGTTTTGTTTTTATCTGCTCAATTAGTAAATTGCGCGGGAACGCGATGGCTCAGTGGTAGCCTGTTGGACTTCTATGCTAGAGGTCCCGAGTTCGATCCCCGTCCGGGACGACCCGTGTTGTGTCCTTGGGCAAGGCCCTTTATCCCGGTTGTCTAAATAGGGGCATGATGACGCCGTGTACTAATGCGTAGGCGTACTGCACGTCGATGGGGCACATATCTTCAACCACTGTAACCCTGCTTGAGCGGAGGAGCATGGACAGAGTTAGAATGTTGGAGCTGACAGTTGCTCGTCGATGCTCGGTGGTTCTCTTTGGGTAGACCGGCTTCCTCTACCCGTAAAACTGTCACGCTCACGATTAGCCATTGTGTACCCAAACACCAATAGATAAATAAATAAATAGTAAATTTCGCAGGCGAATGCGGCCGATTCGTTAGTCGTTCGGTATTGGGCTGGCTTTAATCGCATCTTCTCAATTCATGCAAAAAAGGGGGCGGAGTGGCTCAGTAGGCAGAGGTACACGCTGCAAGCCGATAGGCCCTCGGTTCGAATCCCACCTGCGGCAACCGCGTTGTGTCCTTGGGCAAGACACTTCACCACATTGCCCACGTGGGAATAGGGTGGCGTTGTGTACTAAGGCATACTGCACATCGATAGCGCACATGTCTTCAACCAGTGCTAATCCCGCTTGTGTTGAGTATATTGGAGAGACTGACAGTTGCTCGCCGTAGCCTGGTGGTTCTCTCCGGGTACTCCGTCTTCCTCCACCCGTAAAGCTGTCCGACACGAGGCTGTCGGAAGTGTTATTTACCCCAATAAATAAATAAATAAATCATGCAAAAAAAATTGTGTATTGGGTATTTGATCCTGAACAAATTTGAACAAAGGTTATCTTTTGTTCAAGAGAAAGTATGGCGGCTTTACCTCTTGCTTGATACTAAAGTAGACAGTATAATGCGTTCCGAGAGTAGCCTCCTCCTCTACCCACGGCACTTGTGGGCTTCATTGCTTCTGTTACTTACCTCACTATAATGTTAGCAGGTTTCTGACGATTTTTGCTGACAGAATGTGCGCTCTCCTTCACGCTAACACTCGAAAGGCAAACTTCCTAATTCATCAATAGGCGCGTTGAACTGCAAGAGTATTAGAAATATTTCAACTTACTTGTTGTGCTCAAAGAGCTCTGTCAAACAAGATATCGCGGATTTTTTCAACCCTTTCTCCTACGTAACGGCAAAATTCGGCCCGTGTTATTCACAAAAAAATCAACGTTCAATTTTCATAATTTTTTTTGTCTCAAAATCACAGCTTATGACCCCTCATTGGAACGAGCTCGTTTCAATAAGGCGTCATGAGTTATGTTTTTGACGATAAAAAAAAATGGAAAAAAAATAGTTATTCGAAAATTTTGTTTGTAAATGTCGTCTGCTTTTCAAATGATTGTACATTTAGTTTGTCCCCAAGAGCACCTCGCCCCTCCTATCCTCCACTACTACCATGGATGCTGGAAGATGTTACTGTTTAGCAATGTCAAATAATATAATTTTGTTAAAACTATGTTCCAATAAGTGTAAAATCCTCCTCCTCTGATTGGACGAGAGCTCACTTAGTATATTCTATGTTTACGACTCAAGTGGCAAATGTTACCGTCTGACGTCACAACGCGAAATATTTGCAATGACGTCGTCCGTTTCGTAACGGCTTCATCAAGTGACTAGCAAGCCGTTTCATTTTTTCTGGATGTTTCCGTGTGCAGCAGACCGTGTTCCGGATGAAGTGTTCTTTAAATTACAAACTGATTTACGATTTGAACTAAGATGGAATGAGTTTATCTGGTTTATTGGTTATTTATCCAGTGCCGTCGTGGATACACGAGAGGTTTATTTACTAAACCTGTGATCGTTAAAAGTTGCCTCAAACAAGGCAACTTTTTAGGACCACAAGTTTAGTAAATAAACCTCTCGTGTTTCAAAATGTGGGTTTTGGGCTATGGGTAGTGCCTATTGGAACATATACTTTATCGCGTCGAGGCTGAACATAAGTTCCGAGCCACAAACCTCAGACCATGTTATCGTCAATTCATCACGATAACTTATATTTATTGAAGCGGGGGAAAGAACAAGAATCAAGAATTGACCAAGTAATGCCACAACTGTTACAGTGACGCATTGTGAAAAACAAAACGAAATTTTATTCTTGTCTCTTTTGTGTTTTTTTCAGGCGTCTTTGGTGTTGGGAGTCAGTGCTCGACAGTGCTTCAATTTTTCCGGTACTCCCTCGTCCTATATGACTTTTGAGTCAGGACTGCTCAATCTTAATAACAGGTACGTATCATAGAATATTATTACGTAACGATATGTAAAAAATGCAAAACAAAAATGAAATATCGATTCTTAACAGTAGGATAGTTCCTATTTATTATACACTAAACGAGAGATTATCGAAAAACTTGCGGAAAGACAGAAATCGTATCCCTCACTGCGAAGATATAGAAATTTTTACTTTCACGGTATCAATCAAAATGGCGCCTTTCAAAGCATCACTTCAAGGTGAATACGAGTCAAATTATCAATGGACATGATCAATTTGTTCTAAAAACGTATAGTGAAAAGAAAAGCCAGTGTTTTTGGGTGGATACAGATCATTTCCAGCAATAATTCAACACGTAGTCACCTTGAATTGATGCAGGAAACCCGCCGGATGAATCTGATCGCAAGACGCTACCTGTTCCGAGTATCGATCAAATCACTTCCGCGTATCAATGCGCATCAGCTGTTTACTTTCATGCATCAATCCAAGGTTGAAACGAGTGGAATTATCAGTAGGAATGATCAGATTTTTATAAAAAGCTGCCAGGACACCTGAGGCCCCGTAAGGCCTGGGCTGACGTGGGATTATTTAGTCCCGCTGATGAAGTTGCGGGAAAATAAGACCAACGTGGAGGGTCGGAATCCAAGTGTCGCGAACTCGGCGCAGGGAGCTGAGTTAGACCGACGCCGTGATTCCTTCTCTGCCAAATTGGCCTGAAATAGGTTCGATTTCCGTTAGGTGTGATTCCTAATCACTTCAGGCTGTGTAATGGAAAGAATGACTTAAAGTAACAACGATTCTTTTATTTACACATAAAAATAAAGCCGCTTCAATATTTCAACAATCAACAATTCGATTCTTTTCACAGAAATTTGGTTACTAGAGTTAAATAATTCTAAACAATCATATAGTCATTCTATAGCCCTGTACTGGCACTATAGTCTACACACTGGAAATGTTACTACTGTGAGCTCGCCATAAGAGCTTCACAAATCTGAAATGTTATTACTGTGAGCTCGCCATAAGAGCTTCACCCGCTTATGCTCAAATGTCAACGTCTGCGCGTAACTGTACCTCTGTCTGTCGGAGGGTCCCGACCAGCAATGTTCGTCATCGAGAAAGCCACCGTACTTCTGATTTGGGTCAGATATTGTCTACTCATACCTTATGTGCCTTTTGAAAGTCCTCCGTGAAAGTCCTATTGAAATATTCACCGTTCCTGGTTGAATTCACGATTCACAAATGCCCCTTTTTGTGCTAGGGCGAAATTGTCACTCACACCGATCTCCAGTCGGTATTACGATGCTTCGACAGCAAAACAAACTACTCAGAACGCAATCAGTCTGACGCTTCAGAGGGTTAATACGCACAATACAATTAACCTACACTTCTGATTATTGCAGGCTGATACCTGCTACTCGACAATCTAAACTTTAACGTTTCACCTTGGGTGTTCCTTCTCACGAATTCGGCTCAGTAGCCGCCTATCAACCTTAAGCTAAATCAATCGTGGAATGCCCTGTCTGGCGATTCCAGCCGTTTCAGGGTCCTGTGATCGAAGGTACCCCTATGCCAGGAAACAGAGTCCGCCTGTCCTGGACTTCACCAACGTGTGTGTGACCCCAAGTGTGTGTCTAATGCTCTGCTCTTCAAGGTATACATACTTTTTACCCTAAACTGTCAGGTGGACCGACGCTCATCTGTCCACCTGTCAAAACGGTAGGAGATGACGTATATCGAGGCAGAATCAATACAAGTCATCTCGCGCGTGACTTAACGGTCATTTCACTTGTCGAGAAAACCGATTCGTTCCTGCCATTCATTGCTACCTAATGATCAGGTGACGATACGATAGACATTTCTATCGTTTAGAATCTCGTTTCTCAATTGGCCGTGACGATATCCTGCCACCAACCGATTACGTCTCGTAAGACTCGCGACTACCGTACAAATTAAATGAGATTAGACCTTATCTAACATGCCGCTTCTCCCCTGGGTCCCTGCGCTGAAGCTGGATATACACCACGTGTGTTTTTTTTCATGTCCAGCTTCACCGAGAAGTGAAATTCACGTAGGTTTTTCGCCTTGATGCGGAATATCTTTTGAACTTACAATATCTTTATATATGAGGCCCCTTTGCCCCTATATTTAGGCTGGCTTTGCCCTGACAAAAGCGAATAATAAAAAGAAAATCTAGTGTTTTTGAGTGGAAAAATAAACATTTGTCTCGGTCACTCATGAGATAATTTTCGGTGTCCACTCAAAAACTCTAGATATCCTCTTTTGATAGAGGTCGGCTTGGGGCACCTCGGCAGGAAACCTCAAAGGTGTCTTCATACTGCGGTACATTGTGGGTGTCAAGTGGGTGGTCATCGAAGCTCGACTGAGTGGCTATTGCGTGACATTGCCGCTGCGATGAGCGATGCCAGGTCGCATGTGTTGTTAGGACACGTGTTTCCGTTGTCCATTTTATTTTCTGGAAATCAGCAAAATTTCTGTCTTGGCACGTTGTTGCTATGGGACCCAAACTCCTACAACAGGACAGAGTGTGTTCGATTTTATGGGAGTATATCTAATTAGAACCAGACAGCTACTTAAAAATACTAAAAGGGTCTTTATTTGGCTTGGATTCTCCCAGAATCCTCGGTTTCTGCCTATCCCAGACCCTAGTCCTGATCACTCTCACTCTAGCTTTCTGTTTTACTTTAGTATTTTTACACTCTAAAATCAGTTGGGTTAAAAATCAACCCAAACCAACTGGGTTGAGTGAATATGAACTCAGTTAAGTTGGGTTGATTTTTAACCCAACTGATTTTAGCTTGAAAATATCTGTAGTCCCAAGGGGGGGGGGGGGGGCACTAAAAATTTGCAAGACGTCCTATTTTTCATTCGGTTCCTTTTTACACCCACCCACCCACTACGTGCAAATTTTCTACTACCGCTCTCAGACACCAACCCCCCCCCCCCCCCCATTCTCCAATTAAAATCCAAAATAAACTTATAAACTTAGTAGACACAGCTGTCTTTAGGGGGTTTTCATAATGTTCTTAACCCTTTACCCGAAGTAACGACCAAAACCAGCCAGCTCTATTCTCAAAAATCGCCAATTAATTTTTATTATTTTTTCATTTTTTGTCTCAAAAACATAGGTTATGACCCCTCATTGGAACGAGCTCGTCGAGCTCGTTCAAATGAAGGGCCATAACCTATGTTTTTGAGACAAAAAATGAAAAAAATTAGTTATTCAATCATTTTTTGGCAAGTGTCGTCTACTTTTCATGTTAGGTAAAGGGTTAAACTGGTACCACCAATTTAAACCTCTGTGAGCTGCTGTGGGCCCCAATCTACAAATGACAAGCTGTTCATTATCAGGCTTGGCCAGAGCAGGTGTACATATACTGGAACAAATTTTCCATTGAATTGTTTCCAAAATATTGTCTGCACATTTTCTACATTTCGAACAAGACACCCACCCCTACTAACGTGTGACATTTTCCCAGATTAAGCCCAATATTCTCACATATAAAGCCTCCTGATGTTGTATTTATGTTAAGAGTGTGATGTACAACATCATCTTTAAGGTTTGAAACACAAATGATGGTATATATTGATATATTTTTAAAAAATTCAAAAAATTGCATAAGTTGGAAATGCACATTTTTGACACACTCAAGAGACCCACCCACCCCCACGTCACGTCTTGCAAATTTTTGGTGCCCCCCCCCCCCCCCCCCGGTAGTCCCCACATTTGCGTTCGTCCAGGATGTAGAATGTCCAATCAACTCGCTTTACATCAACTAACTAAACAAAATTGACTCTATTAATCTACACCACCCCACCCACTATCAATAAATGTTGTGTCTTGACCGAGATGTACCAGTTCGTCTTTCTTCATATGAGGCCATGATGACCACGAGTGAATCCCTGAATGAGATCTAACATTACGTACCGCATCTGGGTATTCAACGGCTATGTTATGCAGATTCTCACCCAGAGAAACCTCTTCTATAGGCTGTCGATACATGCAGTCCTTTTTGTCACCGTATGAGGCCACGAGGAAATCTCTCAATAAGGTTTAACCACAAGTCCCTCACATCCACACCTGGTGTTGAATGGTCACGCCCCGTTGTACCCCACGTTCAGTGCCATACCTAACAGACTACCGACCCTGAGTATCCCTTTTACCGCATGAGAGCCACGAGGAAATCTTTCAGTAAGATCTAACCTCAAATGAGTCAAATCCCTCATAGTCACATGGGAGTTGCATGATTCGGACTCCAAAGGACGATCTGGAAGCCTTTTTATATCTTCTTCAGCAGATCTACCGGTCAGAATCTTTTGACATTTGGTCTTCACTATCCTTAGGGAAAGTCGGTTGCTCTAGAAACTGGAAAATAAAACTATAAGTCCTGGAAAACGGTCCATTTTTGGCGTTACTGAAAATCTGGCATTTAAATCATCTCACGTGAACCTCGGGCGGCCTCTTGTTACAATTTTGTCTGTGAAACATAACTCATGGACCCTTTTCATTGTGGGGCCAAACACAATGTTTCAAGGTAAAACAAATCTTTTTTTTAGTTTTTCAATGTAGTTGTAGGTAAGCGTCGACTGATATTCTTGTTTTATAATTTATTAGGCAAAAAAGGCTTTGATTCTCGGACAATCACTCACTGGAACAGAATGCCCCCATTGGGCGTTTTTATTGCCTTTCAGTGTCTTCGAATATTACTACAAAATTAGAAGATTAAAAACTTTTTACGGTTTTTGATTGATCTATGTAACTGAAATATGCAGAGCATAACTAAAGACAGTCTATATCCTGTGGCTTTGCAGTTGTTTCTAGGGTTTAATATATCCCCTGGTTTTCTAGGAACCGGGAACGGGAATGAAACTACTCCCAGAACCGGCAACCAGGAAATTTCCCGGGTAATATCTAGCAAATTTACGAGGTTAACATGACGCATTTATTTTCATGATAATGAGCATATGTCATTGGCAATCTCCCATCTCCACACGGAAAAGTTCTTTTCCTAAGTATGAAAACCCAAACCCGCTTCAATCTCGTCTTTATTTTCAGAATCACCCGCATTGTCACCTTCACCTCCTCCAACATCAACACCCTCTTCACTGCCGTCACCAGTCTCCTCTGCTTTAAGCAGAGGAGACTGCCGACGACAGTGAAGAGGGTGTTGATGTTGGAGGAGGTACCGAATAGTGATACTGGTGATACTGATAATGAAGACGAGTTTGAACTTTGAAATGGACGACGAAGATCTTGCTGTTGAAAGGGAGGGAATCCTGCGGAACTGCTTGAGAGCTACAGCGATTCGTTGAAAATGGTTCGTCAGGAATCAGGACTGTAAAAATTTCAGGCGTGGAAGGGTTGACGAAATCCTACAAAGTTTCAATTAAAAAAAACGTCAGTTCAATACACCAATACACAAACAGTACCACGCTTCATTCCCGGTTCCGTGCTGTAGATTTCCCGGGTATCTGGGCCGGCTTTCGCCTTTCGGAACCAGGAACCCGGGAATTTCCGTTCCCGGTATTAAACCCTAGCTGTTTCTAGGCAAGTCTTTGCTGCCTATACAGGACGTCGTGACATGCCTAGAAACGACTGCTAAAGCACTTAGAATGTAACTTGCAAGTCTCCCCAGTGACAACATGTTGGGACTCCTGTTTTGGTGCAGTAAAATTGATCAAAGTCAGACCTTTGAGAGTTAAAATTAAAAGTGTGGCTCTGTACAATTATGCACTTTCTGTGTATTCTGTCTGTGAAAAGGCAACGAAAAGTCTCTCAATCTATGCTCATTATATGCATGAAAAAAAAAAAAAAAAAAAAAAAAAAATAAAACCCTCCCTCCCGCATTGATTTAAAAAAAAAATGCCTGAGACTCAATTAATTTATTTTGTGTGGCCTAAAGTTTTACTCAGTTTACTCTTCTGTTACAGTGCACATTTCCGCCTCCAGTTCAGGACTTCACAGGCTAATGGAATACTGTATTATGCAAGCGGGGTCCATGACTACGAGAGTGTGTTCATGAAAGACGGGTTTCTGCATTATTTTCTATTCAACCCTGAAACTCACGGACACGGCTCTTCATTTGGGATACACAAGGTATCCAACGAAACAGTCAACAATAACCAATGGCACACTGTAAGTCGATAAGAATTTATTTCTTGATTTTGTAGCCTGGATTTTCTCAGATCATGCACGTAGCCAGGATATCAAAGTTAGTGGGGCCGCCGGGGGGGGGGGGGGGGGCAAGGGTAATGTCTAGGGGGCTAGTTCAGCGATCTGAACGTAGCGGCTACCCCCCCCCCCCCTACGTAGAGGCGTGCCCCCTCACTGAAGAAGGAGGGGGGGGGAGCCCCGGAAACAAATAGTGAAATTCGAGACAACCCACCCCCGCAACTTCCTTGACTCTGAGTATGTTTGTGTCCATAAATTATAAGTTGTGAAAGGTAGCAATAATTAGGCCACCGAGGTGTGAGGGCATGCTTGAAATTGGTGGGGGTGGGGGCTTGCTACGCTCTCAGCCCCCCCCCCCCCCCCCCCCCCCCCCATGGCTACGCCACTGTGTCAGATATTTGTTTTGAAAGTACATTTATGCTTGCTGAATGCGACCCAAGTCACTTGTTGCTTGACTTCAATAGTATGTCTATAGGGGCGGCGGAAGCTCGATAAAAGTGGAGGGGGCTCAAATTTCGACCCCCGTGTGAGAAAGGTTACAATCGTATATCGGCAAATGTACCATGATTCGCTATAGTCTCTCGTTTAGGTGAATATGCCGCTGTGTGGTTACTGTCCTGTCCGTTTCTTCTACTTCAACCATCTTCCATCCCGAAAGCAACCTTCGGGTTGGGAGATAGTTGAAGTCGACTAAACGGACCGAAGCGTCCGAAAGTGGGATTCTTTGGCTAAATATTGTTTGGATTTGCAAATAATTCTTTCGGAATGCGTGTATATTGACACATTTGCATGCGACCATTTTAACTCAATGTATAACTGCGAAACATATCTGTGGAAAAAAGTGGAGGGGCGCGTGTGGAAACTATCAGTGCAGCATTCAGTACTGTACAGCAGACGTGTCAATATACAGCCATTCCTGCAACATTATTTGAAACAACTGCTACAACAGCGGAAATGAATGGCCAAAAAAGTTGCCTTTGGTTGTGTCATAGTAAATCAAAGAAATTGCTCTTCTGTTGATCGCTTACTGATACACTCATCTGTTTTGACAACTTGAGCCAGGTGAACGTTTTAGGCACGCTTGAGCCTCTATTTTTTTTATCAGTTTTGGTTTCCGCTCTGTAATTAAAGTTCCGCTTGACACTTAGATTAGGCATGATGAGTGGAAGAACCTTATTTATTGAGGTTATTGTATCAAAGATCAATGTCACAGTGGCCGTGAACTTAACCCTTTACCTAACATGAAAAGCAGACGACACTTGCAAAAAAAATTCTTGAATAACTAATTTTTTTCATTTTTTGTCTCAAAAACATAGGTTATGACCCCTCGTTGGAACGAGCTCGACGAGCTCGTTCCAACGAGGGGTCATAACCTATGTTTTTGAGACAAAAAATGAAAATATAATGAAAATTTATTGGCGATTTTTGAGAATACCTTGGCCGATTTTGGCCGTTACGTTGGGTAAAGGGTTAAACAATAACCAGAGTAGGTTTCTCTAATTGAAATTTTGCTTCCCGATCCAAACTAAACTTAGCTTATGGGTTGAGCATGATGACAGGAAGAAGCTCAGAACCATATTTACTTTGAGGTTATTGTGTCGAAGATAAAGGCCAATGTGACCTTGAATTTGAAGTTTTATCGGTCAGAGTTGACTTCCGCTCTGTAATTAAATTGTTGTGATCGAAACCAAACTTGACCTGTGGATCTTGCATATGAAAGGAAGAACCATATGTATTTTGGGGGTCATTGTGCCAAAGGTCAAGGGGGCATTAACCTTGAAATTAATTTTTTTTTCTCGGTCGGAGCTGGTATAGGTTCTCTTAATTAATAAAATTGTACATTCCCGATCGAAACCTGACTTGGCATTCGAGTTGAGCATGACGAGAAAAAGAAACCCTACGTATTTTTAGGTCATTGGGCCAAAGGTCAAGGTCAGAGGGGCCTTGAAATTAGAATTTCATCGGTCCCGATCGAAACGAAACCTGACATGTCATCATATACAGATAATCTTATCGGTATTATTTGAGTAAATACTACCAACAGTGGCTGTGTTAATTTAATGTATATATTACCAAGGTTACTGTATCAGGGTGATTTTTCGGGGGGGGGGGGGGTGACCACCCTGGGCTACCTCTAGTTCTTTATTTTAAAGGCCGAAAATGAGATCAATGAAGCGAGGCAATCTTCAGTTACATATTCAGAATAATGAGCTTTTGCACCCTCTTCATACTAATTCCCAAAATGATTCCAATTGGTCAGGTTAATGTTGATCTAATATATTTCTCTATACCCCAGCCTCCCACCCCCTCCCCCACACACTCACCCTCTCTCGCTCTTTTTCGCTCTTTCTTTCGCAACTGTTTCTGGAAAACATGGGGGTGGACATGATCCATGTGAACCCCAGATCGGTCAAGTAAATGTTGATCTAATCTTTCTCTTCGCCCTACCATTCTTCTCACCCACCCTCCCCTCTCTGCCCCCCCCCCCCCCTCTTAAATTTTTCTAGAAACCTTGGCGGAGGAGACGTGCTTTCAGACATATACCTTTATCGTCAAGAGACTCAAGGCAGCTTTCTTTTTTAGGTCTGTGCACATTTAATTTCTTTTATAAAAGCTTGATATTTTTGGCCTCTGATTTACAGATACAGTTCTTCAGAAACAAACAAGATCATCGCAATAACGAAGAGACGGGACTGGTGGTCGATGGATACGAATTCAAAGACAGTCTTCACAGACAGGGCGTGTCTCTAAATCAACCTTTTTATTTTGGCGGATATTCCCAACCGTTGGTATGTTACTATATAATTCAATGTTGCAGTTAACTCTTAGAAGCCGGGGAATCAGAATGAGTTTATTGAACATGACATACTGCGAAAAACTTACAGTAAAGCAGGTGTTTCTAGTCAAGTGTCGTCTGTCTATTCAGGCAGACTGCACTTGACAAGAAGAACCTGCTCAGTGTTTAATTCTCCCCCAGTCCAAAGATAGCTGAAAGGTCACAGCCAGATTACCTGCTATATTACATGACAGGCAAGAAAACACGACTCTCGGCTTCCAAGAGTTAAAATATTTGTGTTCCGCGAGATTATAATTATCCCGCGAGAGTATAATTACCCGACAGAATAGTTAAGGAAAACTGTTCATGTAGCTAAAAATTTTGAAGGATTTGGGGAGATAGGGCACGTAACTCAAATTATAATATGGTTTGGCGCGAAGAGATACATGAAACCCTGTTGCAAAATATAGGGCTGCCGATGTTTGATTCATCTTCCAATGACATCTTTAACCTTCTCAAGAGTTTCTCGGCCAGCGGGAAGGTATTTAACTCTTAGAAGCCGGGGAATCAGAATGAATTTATTCGGAACATGGTATACCGCGTAAAACTTACGGTAAAGCACGTGCTTCTAATCAAGTGTCAATCGGCAGACGACGACACTTGACTAGAAGCACCTACTCAGTGTTTAATTCTCCCCAGCCCAATGATAGCCGAACCGTCACAAACAGATTACCTGCTATATTACACCACAGGCAAGAAAACTCGACTCTCGTCTTCTAAGAGTTAAAATATTTATGTCCCGCGAGAGTATAATTACCCGACAGAATGATTAAGGAAAACAGTACATGGAGCTAAAAATTGTGAATGGGCCGCCATTGCTCCCGATCCGCCGCTTCATGTAACTTCGGTATAATATGACAAATACTGGACGCATATGGCAGTTTATAAACCTGTCAGTCAAACATTGAGGTGCATTTTGACCTCAGCTTCGCTTCGGTCAATATACACGCATTATTGGTGCATTGACCGATCCATAGACTGTTACATGGTTCGCTGTAACGTGCAATATTTGTTAATCATCTGTGAATGGAATTTATTGAACCCTCTCACTGTTTGTTTGTCCTATATATGCACAGAACGTCGCGATGCATGAATGCGTTCGTCAATACGGCCTGAGTGCCAGTGATGAAGTATATAACGAGAGGCATGAATAGTGGCATGAGTGCCGTTTTAGCACAAGGGGCATTTGGCGAGCTAGGGCACGTCACTCAAATTATAATGTGGATTGGCGCGAAGAGATCCATGAAACCCTGTTGCAAAATATAGGGCTGCCAATGTTTGATTCATCTTCCAATGACATCTTCAACCTTCTCAGCCTGCAGGAAGGTATTTAACTCTTAAGAAACGGGGAATCAGAATGAATTTACTGAACATGACATACCGCGAAAAACTTGCGGCAATGCAGGTGGTTCTAGTCAAGTGTCGTCTGCCTGTTCTGGAAAGACTACACTTGACTAGAAGCACCTACTCAGTGTTTAATTCTCCCCCATTCCAAAGATAGCTGAACCGTCACAGCCAGATTACCTGCCGTATTACATCACAAGTAAGAAAACTCGATTCCCAGCTTCTAAGAGTTACATTTAATCCATTCGGCTCGCATTGTGTTGAGGCAATATCGGTCAGGTTTCTGCCTGGAAAGGTAGGGAGTGTTCGGGATAGGCAGGAATGCACAGTGAATGGATGGTGAGGAAGGATAGGGTCACACGCAGTTTGGGTGGTACGGATGGACGAATGTGTCTCCCTTGGAATGGATCAAAAGGCCACAGGAGGAATGCATCTAGCTTATTGGTAGCTTCTTTGGGGCGAACGACTTGTTGAAAGGCTCGGGCCGAGTGATGTGGATGAGTTGTCTGGTTGACTACGGGGTCAAATGGGTGTTGGGCCTCGTCTTTTTTTACCAGGCCACACATGGAAAAGATGAAAAGTAGAGATGATGGTAAAATAGGGGTGTTGGTTCACTAGGCTGTGGAAACAAACATTGATTGCAAATAAAGTTGTTACAACAATTTAGCTTTCCTGTTATAAAAATGGCTTTCTTGTTATATAACGACTTAGCTCTGTTGTTATAAAAACTTAGCTGTCTTGCTATAACAACATATCTGTCTTGTTATAATAACTTAGATAGCTTGTTACAATTCAGTAGAAATATTTTCCCGCAGGATCCCAGGGGAGTGAAGCAGTGCCTGTTCACTGTGGTAAACAGGCTCTGCTTTACTGGTAAACTAGGACTCAGTCGCCAATGCTTGGGAGGTGCAAACCCTCTCTAAAATGGGCAACATGGCTTATTAACGCTCACCCCGGGTCTTGAGTTGAAACTCATGTTGTGGTCATGATTAACCATTGTGCAAAAGTATGTGACCTTAAACACCAATAAATAAATATAAATAAATAAGTAGAAATTATTGTATGACGCTAATATGCTGCCGTATATGTGTCGTAATACAGTTTCGTGCGATGGGTTAACTGGCAAACGTAAATTTAATATTATTTTACCAATCGAATGCGGATCGTGAGCAGATCTGGGAAGGGGTTCATCCGGAACCCCCATCCCGCCCTATTTTTGTACAGGACGTTGTGGATGTCCCTGCACTACCCTGGGTAATACCTCACCAAGCATATATACACTCTAAAATCAGATGGGTTCAAAATTAACTCAACTCAACTGGGTTGAGTGAATATGAACACAAGTGGGTTCATATTCAATCATTACTCAACCCAACTGATTTGGATTGATTTTTAACCCAACTGATTTTAGAGTGATTTTAGAGTGTACAGTTATACAGTACAGTTCCTGAGAAAAAGGCATTGGAGGACCACTCTGGCATTCCCTTTTCCAAAATCGTTATTGTTATAATAGCTAACTAAACTGTTGTAACCATTTAACCCTTTACCTAACATGAAACGCAGACGACACTTGCAAAAAAAATTCTTGAATAATTAATTTTTTTCATTTTTTGTCTCAAAAACATAGGTTATGACCCCTCGTTGGAACGAGCTCGACGAGCTCGTTCCAACGAGGGGTCATAACCTATGTTTTTGAGACAAAAAATGAAAATATTTTGAAAATTAATTGGCGATTTTTGAGAATAGCGCTGGCCGGTTTTGGCCGTTACGTTGGGTAAAGGGTTAACTAATCTGGCAGTAAACTAGTGGCATTGTAATTAAATATATAATTTATAAAACTGTTTTGTAAAATAGCATATAAAATTACGATGGCGACAAGGCGCTGACTGATTAGTTCTTGTGACACCCCGCAAGTGAGGAGTAAAGGATCCGGGGTTTCCGGTGCTTTGATTATTTTTAATAATTTTATCATTTAACCCTTTACCTAACATGAAAAGCAGACGACACTTGCAAAAAAAATTCTTGAATAACCTATTTTTTTATTTTTTGTCTCAAAAACATAGGTTATGACCCCTCATTGAACGAGCTCGACGAGCCCGTTCCAATGAGGGGTCATAACCTATGTTTTTGAGACAAAAAATGAAAAAAATAATGAAAATTAATTGGCGATTTTTGAGAATAGCGCTGGCCGGTTTTGGCCGTTACGTTGGGTAAAGGGTTAAAATGCCACAGTGTGCAAAATTTGACGAGAAGGCTCGGCTCGATCGCGTGGTGGTTACACAAATTTAAATCTAAGTTGCATCTTGAATGGTAAAGTCTGAGTAACTCAACTGGCAGAGTGCTAAATTTATTCTCAGCCTCAAGATTTGTTCATATATTTTTGTCTTGTTACAATTAATGGAAGAGTGTCTATAGGCACTCTCCCATATATTGTAACTGCAAATCGATGGAGATGAAGTAATTTTACTACCAAGATAAGATAAGATAAGATAAGATAAATTTTATTGCACAACCACAACATTAATGGGTATGGCACATAATATAGGGATACATATAAGTTGCAATATGCTAGAAATTAATCAAAGGAGACATTTCCCGTACACGCCTTTCTTTACATGCACGTACGCACGCACGCACGCACGCACGCGCACACGCAAACCCCTCACACACCCGCACCCTCGCCCCCACGCACTGTTACTCGTGGGGGGGGGGGGGTGGTATTTTTCACGGCATCGTCAGGTGAGTGGAGCAATTACACGTGATCCCTGTTGGAGAAAATCGCAGATAAAAGGTGTGCAAGGGCGTATGTCACATCGATTTCTTGACAGTTGAAAAGCCACCGAACTTTGTCGCGAGTACTGAGATGGGTGTAAGCTGCGTATCGTTTGCATGCTGTCTTGGCAAGTTCCTGGCGTAATTCTTTGTGCTTAGAGCAGACGAAGAACGCGTGCATTTCGTCTTCAACAAGGTTTAGCTCACATTGTTTACAGTATCGGTGTTCGCGCGGATAATATGAAGGACATCAACGGAATATGAAGCCTTTAACTTTAGGAACCTGCTGTTCAGAATAAAGCCCAAATATGGGCTGCTAGCACTCTGCCAGTTAACCAGCCTTTCTTGCGTCTTGCAGTTTCTCAAGAATTTAGCCGAACGTTTGGTTCGCTCCCTCCAAACCACGTGAACGCCGAACGGTCAGTCGGTGAGAGTCATTTTTGAAATTTTGCAAACCGAGTCACAGGAATAGTACTTTCTCAGTTGGATTCTTGAGGGGCCCAAAAACGTCTTACCCCTTGGCGTTTCCTTAATTAGTTGCTGTTATTATTTATTTGTTTATTTATTGGGATTTAACGACACTTTCGACAGTCAGAATCACCTCATGTAAGACAGTTTTGCGGGTTGAGGAAGCCGGAGTACCCGGAGAGAACCACCGGGCAACGACAATCAACTGCCAGCCGCTCAATAACTCCACACTTGCAGAGTTTGTTTGCATTGGTTGAATACAAGTGTACCATAGACGTACAGCACGCCTTAGTACTCAGCGGCACGGTGCCCCCTCGCGAGCAATCGGGATGAAGTGGCTTATCTGTCCGTGGACACAATGCAGTTATCAATTAGTTGCAGCTGCTTACCACTCTCCGCTGTCAATACGCTAGACCTACGTACATATCTGTGAATCTTGTGCCATTTCTAACAAATTGCCACCGTTCAGACCTCGTATGTCCGTTGAGTGCTTCCATGAATTTATTTATTGTTTATTTTTTCCATTCCAGGACAAAGATATGAAACACTTCCAAGGAGAAATCAGAAGTCTGGTGGAAGTCACCCAGGGTCATCATTTCACAGAGCCGACGTATTCGGAGGGTGTTACCAGGAGCCCTGTATGTTCCGACGAACTGATGCCGCAGTAACAGAACTCAGGCCGGAAAGATGTCTGTTTTCATGGCAAAGGGCTAAAAAGATTTTTTGTCAGTTGTAAAATGTGTTTTCGGAAAGATAGCACAATTTGCATGTTTTTATCGCCGTCCACTAATATCAAAAAAGTGCACGTGAAATACACGAAACTGAAGATAAGAGTTCAACTTTTCATCTAATCCGGCCAGCAGTCAACCTTTTTCAAGAAAGAAAGAAAGAAAGAAAAAACATAAAAAATAAAAAGTAACACCGAAATTCGAACAACTATTAAATTTTGCTTCAAAACATGGGCAAATCCGGTTTACACCCCCAACCCCACCTCTCCCCAAATCTCGGTAATGTGCAACTCGATTTTTCCCGACTTTCACAGCCCAAGTCCCGGTTGATGAAATATTCCACTTACATCATCAAGGGGCATCGTCATACCTTGATAATGAAATTGGAATATTTTATCAGACGGGGCTTGAAACATGACAGCCGGGACAACCCACTCCCCAACCAATCTGTCATCTGTTCGACGTCTTTGGTGCTCAGATGTAAGACGTTTCGTTCTATCGCGTTTATTTGATATTATTTGCAAAGTGGGACATTGGAATAAAAAATCACGAACGTGTCGTCGTTAGCATTTGAAAACACAGGTACTCTGCACAAGCTGTGAAAGAAAAAGAAATGTGATATCTGATAGCATTTTTGAATCGATGCTGACGAGCCCCATAATGGCATATGAATATTAACAAGGTACACAACTCGCTTTTCGAAAACGATAGCACTCATCTTCATTATACCCCGCTCAAATTTGATTCATCCAACGTATCCAACAGAACCCAGCGTCATTGGAAAGGGGGAAGAATAAGCTTTACAATGGTTTATTACGACCGCTGGGTGTTCTTGGGTTATTCATAATAACTGGGAGAAATCGCAGAAAAGGCCGAAAAACACTTAGTCGGACAAGTTGCTGTTCAGTCGAAAGTGGGTTAGGAGCGACAATTCTCCAATTTATTATAAAAATTCGAGGTCCCATTGTCTATGGATGGCAGATTCAAATATTAACCGTTTTCGAAAAGCGAGTTGTGTGCCTTGTTAATATTAATATACCATTACGAGGGCACATCAGAATCGAGTCAAAAATGTTATCAGATACCATTTGTTTTTATTTCTCAGCTTGTGCCGAATACATGTGTTTGAAGACTGGGCCTATTAAGCTTGTCTTGGCTGGTGCAACTCGCGCTATGTATCCTCATTGCAAATACTACTTGTAGTAATGTCCCCAAACTTGGTTTCGGACATTTTAATTTTAAGTAGTGTGTGTTAGAGGTAGGCAACAAAACGAAAACCGAACCGATATTATGGGGGTACCGAATAGCCGAATCGAACCAATCATTGAATACCGAAACCATCTGTATTTTCAAATTTTCCTATTTATAACGCTTTGTTAACCCTTTACCCAACGTAACGGCCAAAACCGGCTAGCGCTATTCACAAAAGTCGTCAATTAATTTTCATTATTTTTTTCATTTTTCGTCTCAAAAACATAGGTTATGACCCCTCTTTGGAACGAGCTCGTCGAGCTCGTTCCAATGAGGGATCATAACCTATGTTTTTGAGACAAAAAATGAAAACAAATAATTATTCAAGAAATTTGTTTGCAAGTGTCGTCTGTTTTTCATGTTAGGTAAAGGGTTTAGGCTTGATAGTAGTTGAAGAGAACATTTTCTTGAAAGACGTGACTGATTTATTTTCAGTTTGTTAACTCGTAGGACATTTGTTCTGAATTCCCATTGGACTACAACCTATACATGTCCAGTTGCTTAGCAGTGAATTCTAGCTAAGTCACCTAATGATGGCAGGTTAACGGCACATGCCCCGAGATCGCAAAAGCCTAAAAATGACTTTAAAGGTTAAGGTTTGCTTGGAACAAGTCACAAAATTACTGAGGAAATTATTTGTGTTGGCAAATGAATGCAAATGTTGAGTTTATTGGAAATGGCATCTGTGGCCAATTGGGTTCATATTCACTCAGACCAGTCGATTTGGGTTCACTTTTAACACAATTGACTTTATAGTGTATATGTTATTTTTTATCCACACATGCGGAATAATTTCAGTATGTACTCAAAACAGTTATCATTTTCTTTTTTATTATATTTTACTAAAAATAATGCCCTAACCGGTCACCTTTCTTCACAACAGTCGCCAATCAAACGTTTTTTAGCTCACCTGACTGAAAGTCAGGGTGAGCTTTTCTGATTACTCTTCGTCCGTCGTCCGTCCGTCCGTCCGTCGTCTGTCGTCTGTCGTCCATCGTCCGTCGTCCTGCGTGAAGGTGGTGTTTGAGCCTCTTTCTCCTAAACCACTGGCCACATTTTAATTAAATTTCATGTAAGTAGTGGTTATATAGGGGTATTTTGATTTTTATGCAAATTAGGTTTCGGCTCTTATTGAGCAAAGGGGTGGGGAAAAATGGCCAAATTTTTTGAAAATCTTCTTCTAATGAACCACCAGTAACAGAGACTTGATATGTGGTATACAGAGTCCTTTTGAGGTTTATAATCAAATTTGTTCAAGAGACGTTTGTCGGGCATTATATGCCTCGTTATGGGAGGGGCAAAAATTTTGGCCACGCCTAAAATTTCTATTTTCAGAACCGTGAGGTCGATTTGAACCAAATTTGATATGAGATGATAATGGGTCATAAGTAGTTGACTGATGCAAAAAATTGTTTTCTCATTGCCCCGTGGGAACCTCGGGAGCTAAAAACAGGAAAAACCTTAAAACTGCCATATCTCCAAAACTACACGGCACAGAGAATTCTTATTTTGTATAAAGCTTACTTTTGTCCAGTAGAATAGAATGGTTAAAAAAAATCCCTATCGGTTTGATCACAAGGTACTTTTTTCAGGACTTTGAAAAAGTGCTGAGGCAGCACTTTTTAACACTGTAGGCAATGGGAAAAACATTAAAAAAATCTTCTTCTCCAGATCCAGCAGGCAGAATCTTTTGATATTTGGTATGCAACATTGTAGGGTGGATCTGATTCAAGTTTGTTCAAACCGGCCCCCTGGGTTCATATTTGGGCTCAGTATGGGAGCCCGATTTCGAACTTGGTGCATTTCAGGCAAATTTCTTAAAAATCTTCTTCTCCAGATCCAGCAAGCAGAATCTTTTGATATTTGGTACGCAACATTGTGGGGTAGATCTGATTCAAGTTTGTTCAAATCGGCTCCCTAGATTCATATTTGGGCTCACTATAGAAGCTCGAATTCGAACTTAGTTCATTTCAGGAAAATTTCTTCAAAAATCTTCTTCTCCAGATCCAGCAGGCAGAATCTTTTGATATTTGGTATGCAACATTGTGGGGTGGATCTGATTCAAGTTTGTTCAAATCGGCCCCCTGGGTTTATATTTGGGCTCAGTATAGAAGCCCAAATTTGAACTTGGTGCATTTCAGGCAAATTTCTTTGAAAATCCTTTTCTCAAGATCCAGCAGGCAGACTCTTTTGATATTGGGTATGCACCATTCTTGGGGGGGGGGGGGGGGGGGATTCAAGTTGTTCGAGCCAAGTCCCTGGGTTCATATTTGGGCTTACTGTGGTAGCCAGAATTATAACTTAGTTCAAAATGAGGAATTTTTTTTAAAAATCTTCTTCAGATCCAGCAGTCGGAATGTTTTGATATTTGGTGTGCAGCATCCTTAGGGGGTGAGATTCAAGTTTGTTCAAGCCATGTCCCTAGGTCCATATTTGGGCTCACTATGGGAGGCCGAATGATAACTTAGTTCAAAATGAGGAATTTTCTTTAAAAATCTTCTTCTTCAGATCCAGCAGTCGGAATGTTTTGATATTTGGTATGCAGCATCATTGGGGCGGGGGGGGGGGGGGGGGGGATTCAAGTTTGTTCAAGCCATGTCCCTAGGTCCATATTTGGACTCACTGTGGGAGCTCGAATTGTAACTTAGTTCAAAACGAGGAACTTTCTTTAAAAATCTTATTCTTCAGATTCAGCAGTCGGAATGTTTTGATATTTGGTGTGCAGCATCCTTGGGGGGGGGGGGGGGGGGGGGGGGGAGATTCAAGATTCAAGTTTGTTAAAGCCAAGTCCCTGGGTTCATATGTGAGAGCCCGAAATATAATAACTTAGTTCACTATGAGGAATATTCTTTAAAAATATTTTTTTTTTTAGATCCACTGGTCAGAATCTTTGGATATTTGGTATAAGCTTTTCTTAGGAGGAGCAGATGCAACTTGTTGAAATCAATTCTCTGGGTTGATATTTAGGCTACCATGTCAGGTGAGCGCCCTCACGCCCCCTGGGGCCTCTTGTTTGAATAGTTTTTCCTCCATTTCTAAAATATATCTTAGGACACCGCATTGGAACGAGCTCGCCGAGCTCGTTCCAATGAGAGGCCTTACGCTATGTTTTTGAGGTAAAGAATGAAAAATTGTAGCTTTTCAAGAGATTCGGTGTCACCTGCCATGCAAGGGAAGGGTTAATTTTGCTTGGAATTTACTTACCTCGAGAAGATTGATAAAAGACAATTGCCAACGGTAAGTTTGGCCATTAAGTCAGTGTACAAAATTTCAAAAATGACACTAACCGACTGACCGTTCACGTAGTTTGGAGATGGCTAACCGGACGCTGGGTTATGTAAAAATTCTGGGAAGATGTTTTTTTTTATCATTAACAAGAATTCATATATTGCATGGAATTGAAATATATATAGCCTCTCAGGGCAAAAGTCTAAAATCTATCTAGACACATGAAATGCTGGTTAACTGGTAGAGTACTAGAAGCCCATATTTGGACTTTATTCTGAACTGCAGCTAAAGTTGAAGACTTCATATCCTGCCGATGTCCTTCTTATTATCTTGGAAGTAAAATTACTTCATCTTCATCGATTTGCATTGTTACAATTTATGGGAGAGTGACTATAGGCACTCTACCATAAATTATAACAAGAAAATAATCTGTGAACAAATCTTGAGGCCAAGAAAAAATTTACCACTCCACCACTATACAGCAAAGTTACTCAGACTTTACAATTCAAGACGCAACTTTTGGCTAACCGGTCATCCGTTCGCGTAGATTTAAAGCTGCGTAACCACCACACGAACGAAACGAGCCTTCTCGTCAAATTTTGCATACTGTTCAGCCTTGGAAAATTAGTCGCGCTTGTGCGGTAATATCTCACAGTCGTAGAGTGCATCTGGTCATGTAAATCCAAAGACTAAAATGCCACCAAAACACAGCCAAACGCATTATTTTAAAAGGATATTAGTTATGGGGACATAACGATGACTCAGACTAGAGATGGGAGGTAAACAGTAAATACCGTTCGGTATACCGTACCGAGGCAATGTCAAAATACCGAAATTTCGGTATTGAAAAATATTCCCGAGGTTGGTTAAAAAATAAAATGACAAACAACAGAACATTACGCAAAACTCACGAGAAGGAGAGCCTGTGGACTATGTATTTCTAAAGGGGTTATTTTCTCTGAGCTTTTTGTTACATCAAATGACCACTGGAGAGTGCCTGTGTTCTTTCCAGCATTTTGACTCTTCGGAGGCTTTGTCTGCTATAAAACAGTGAACTATAGCTGGGCAGTATACCCCAAAATACCACATGATATTGGTATCGGTGTGAGTACATTGCGTTGTTGACAATGAACACTATACCATACCGTACAGGGGCGGTTGGGAACGATTCTCAAAGTGTGGGGGTGGGGGGAGGTGCTAGATTGGGCAATGGATGGCCGACCATGGTTTAAATTTTATATTCCAGGATCACAAAACCCCCATTTCCATGCATCTGAGCGGATATTTTGAGATTTTTCAGAAGATGTAGTTGAAAGATTTCAAGCTTTGAGAGCCCTTAAAAACGTCGGTAAAGCATACAGGTGAGGTCTATTTATCAGCTTTGGTCGTAACGACCAAAGCTGATAAATAGACCTCACCTTTATGCTTTACCAGACGTTAACAGCAATTATACTGTCTGTGGATTATCTTGTCTGGGGGTGGATTTGGTACTTGTATGTTTGTAAGATTACGATCTATTTCAGTTAACCGATTTTTTAACAGACTGTATACATTTTAGCGTTTGCAGGCACTTACTGCAAAAAATTATCCGAAATCCATCGAAACTGAACCAGTACGAGAGAAAAATAGCTGGCGAAAATAGGTGTGTGTGTGGGGGGGGGGGGGGGGGGGGGGCTCTGGATCTGCACCTTGTTTCTCTAGTCATTGGTTGTGTTAAAATATATGCATACAAAAAACAAGGTCTGGCAAAAAAAGTGAGTGGGCTGAAGCCCCCCCCCCCCCGGTTTCGCCGCCCTTGCCGTACCGATACCGAGGTAAATCATTTTAAAATACCGGCACTGAAACCGAGGTTGAAATTTCAATACCACCCAACTCATTTTCAAACTTTCCCTTTTTGCAAAAACATGATTTCTGTTTATTTCATAAGAGTTTTATTACAACAGTGTTATTATAATCAATCAGAATATTTCGATATTATCATTTATAGTATGTAAATAGTCTCATGGAATTGCATCGTTTTCTAAAGATAAAATTTTAATCTTTAAAATAATAAAAGAAACACATCTAAATAAATAATAAAAGAAACACATCTAATTGCGCGTTACATTTCTTTAAAAATACTTCGTTATCGATTATCAGTAATCAGTAAAAGCTCCTGAGATCCAGTTTTCATCTTCAAACTGGGGGGGGGGGGGGGGGGGGGGGGGGGGGTAGAAAGGTCCGCTGCAGGGAAAAGGGTGCGCGGCGGGTCATTGCTTAGCCCTTCACTTAACATGAAAAGCAGACGATACTCGCAAAGAAAATTTCTTGAATAACTTTTTTTTTCTTCATCTTTTGTCTCAAAAACATAGGTTATGACCCCTCGTTGGAACGAGGGGTCATAATCTATGTTTTTGAGACAAGGAAAAAAATAATGGAAATTAATTGACGATTTTTGAGAATAGCCCTGGCCGGTTTTGGCCGTTACGTTGGGTAAAGAGTTAGAACATTAGACTTAGTGGCGAGTTGGAGCCAAAAAAAGTTACCGAGAAACGCCCCAGGGGTGGGCGGGGGCGTGTCAAAACAAGAAAAAAAAAGAAGATTTTTCGAACTGAATGAGAACGCAGCCTCCTTGCATCTGAGCGATCAATGGCAGTCCACACAGGGGACATTTTGAGGGCATTTTTGTATCACCTTTATCGATCATTCGGAAAAAATGGTGGTACCATGTGGGGTGGGGGCCCATCAGGAAGACCATAGTTCGGCCCAATCGAAGAAGATTTTGATTTTTCCATTTAAAGGAACACAGTTTCCTTTCCTCTGAGTGATCAATGGTAAACTAACCTGTTGGTATCCCGAAATGTATTCTATGTGGACTGCCAATAGAACGGTGACCTTTGCCATTTTCATCGGCATTTTGCCCAAAGGAACTTCAGAAATGGGGCTTGCTCTGGTGAACAAGTTGTATTTTATTGGAGTAGAGACAACACAGAGAAAACAAATCGTACGAGAAAGATTCGTAGGGGAAGGTAACCTTAATTAGCGAGAGGGGTCAAATCAAAGAGGTCTTTGGATGGCCTGCGCGATAAGAAGCCAGTTGGTAGCACAGGGGTAACAAAGGCCTTCTCACCCGAGAACCTCGACAAATCAGCTGCCGGACAAAGTGTTATTATTATTATTATTATTATTATTATTATTGGTAAAATAAGACTCAGAAACCGCCATTGGTCGTGCCGAAATCGATTAGTATTTTTCGTTGTCGAAGAATCGGTAAATTTTACCCCGTTTTAGACGTTTAATAATTAAAACAAAATTTGATGAAAAAACTACTGTTTCTAAAGATAAAAGATTAAGAACGTCGACGTTAAACCCCAAGAAGCTGTTAGAAGCATTTGTCTTTTAGGTATATTCAAAGCTTTGATGTTCTGAACTTTTGAACCGTCAGTGTAATAATCAAGACCGGTTGGCAGTTGCGAACTTGCGAAGGTCGCAACTGACGACCGGTCTTGATTATTACACTGACGGTTCAAAAGTTCAGAACATCAAAGCTTTGAATGTACCTGAAGAGGATCGTCTTCGTTGTTCTCTTGAGGTGGGTCAACTGACTTGAATTTCATTTTTAGCGACTTCAAAGAGAGGGAGAGAGGGTGGGGGGTGTCATCTAGGCACGATTAGGCGATTATTATCGATTATTTGCGACGATAAATCGATTCCTAAATTAAAAAAAAATGAATGCCCTGGTGATCATGGTATAGCTGTAGACACTGAAAGCTGTATTAAGTACTAATGAATACATAAATTACATACGTATATCAATGGAGACTCCTGGGATATATATCAATTATTTTTTTCAGCTCACCTGACTGCCGTCACTTGGACTTCATCATTTGTTGTCCTGCGTCTGTCAGATGTCGTCCGTTATCCATTAACTGTCTTCTTCGGAAATACTGTCTCAAATCTAGCGATACTGGCACATCCAATTCCAGCAAAACTTGGTACAAGTTATCTTTGGGGGATACCCTTCCAAATGTGTTCGCCAGAAGTAGGTAACTCGTATCGGTTGGCATCAATGGCCCAAATCTCCTAAATTTCCTTAAAAAATCCCCCATAAACCACCCGTCCCAAGACTTAGAGATTTGGTATTCAACTTTACTAAGATTCGAGTTTGTTCAAGGAATTTACCTGGACAACAATTAGACTTATCCCAGGAGGAGCAAGATTTGTCACCTCATCCCAGACTTTAACCCTTTGAACTCTAGTGGTATCTTCCATGCCAGTTCAATGGCAGCAATCAGAAGAGTCCATATTCATTATTTGGGGTAGACCAATCAATATTTTCAACGTGCAGCCTCGGGGCTGCACGATGAAAATATTGATTAGTCTACCCCACACATTTACTGAACAGCCATCCTTTTTAATGGTGTTATGGCGTATCATGTTCTTGGCCTGAAAGGCGGCCGCTCAGTTTCAAAGGGTTAATTTCATAAACGGATTGTCCGATTTCAGTCCAGTTTGGTATGCAGTATTCCTAGATTATCGTGTCACCCTGTTGGAACCCCAATAGCTATAAAAATAGAGAGAAAAATTTTTTTTTTTTCAAATGACAGAACTACACAGGATGAGTAGAAGCAATTGGACTTGAAATCCTCCCCGGTATTGTTTTTTAAGGAAGCACCCAATGAAGACATCTCCTCCCCTTTTTAACACTCCTGGAAATGAAGGTGATTTGAAATTTAGTATGTAGCCTCCATTAGTGGTGGAGTTTATTTACAGAAGTAGCAACTGCAACTACCGATAGCAGGGGCGGCGGAAGCTCGATAAATGTGGAAGGGCACAAATTCACAATGCTACCATGGTTCGCCCCAGTGTTAAAAAGGTTACAATCGTATATCGGTAAATGTCGGGGCGCGGTGGCGTTGCGGTAACCAGTTCTCGTCAGATCACCGAAGTTTAGCAACGTCGGGCCCGGTTAGTTCTTGGATGAGTGACCGCCTGAGCGATCGATTCGGACCCCCGCTTTGTGTCCTTGGGCAAGGCACTTAACCCCGATTGTCCACATGGGGGCACGGTGACGACGTGTACTAAGGTGTACTGGTGCGCATGTCTTCAATCAGTCTAACCCTGCCTGTGCTGCAGTGCAAAGTTACAATGTTGGGGAGCCGGCAGCTGCTCGTCGTTGCTCGGTAGTTCTCTCTGGGTACTGCGGCTTCCTTCACCCGTAATAACTGTCACCGACACGATGCGACCTTGGCTTTTGAAGTGTCGTTAAACCCTAATAAATAAACAAATAATAAATAAATAAATAAATAAATAAATATCGGTAAATGTACCATGGCTCGCCATAGTCTCTCGTTTAGATGAATACGCCGCTGTGTGGTCACTGTCCTGCCCGTTTCTTCTACTTCAATCATCTTCCAACCCGAAGGCTGTCCTTCTTGTTGGAAGATGGTTGAAGTAAAAGAAACGGACCGGCACGACCGAAAGTGGGATTCGTTGGCTAAATATTGTTTGGATTTGCAAATTATGTTACAGGAATGCCTGTACATTGACACGTTTGCATGAACCCATTTTAACTCCTCGTGAAACTGCGAAACATATCTGTGGAAAAGGTGGAGAGACACGTGCCCCCTGTGCCCCCCCCCCGGATCCGCCGCCTCTGACCGACAGGAAAATCCATGTGTATCAAAAAATAAATGCGGTAATGGCGGACCGCGGCCATTTTGAAAGGTGGGAAAATTTCGTCTTGTGAGAACCATAAGGTTCTATCTTCTACAAGACTTTCGCACGATGGAATATCGACAAACTCTTGCTTGTTGAAGTAACAGAGGTATTTCCCCAGTTAAGAACTGACCTCGTCTTCATATTCTTAAACTTTTTCGCCAAGGATATAACCCGTTAACCCCAGTGTGCAGAAATTTGTGCGTGAAGACAAAATTGGTATTGGACGGGCAGACGATATGAAGAGTAAAAAATCTGAAATGAGGCCCGGTAATAATTAACATCAACAGCTCGACAGAGCTGTTGAATTAAGTTATTGCTGAACCTCCCAACAGACCAGGATGATTTGGCCCATTTCGCCGTTGACAGTATTGACTGAAATGATACCTCCCTGGGCGCCAGTGTTGAAAGAGCTAATCAGGATGACCCGATGATATGGAATGAAAAGGTGTGATCCCGCCTCCTGCATGGTTCGCACTGGACAAAGATACCTATCTCCCTGCCAGCCGAACCATCATTGTTTACAAAGTTAGAATCTCAATTGGCCCAGGTGAAAAGATATAGAAACCCGTTTCTTCGCAAGAAAGAAAGAATCAATAAGAAGGGTCACAAAACAATAACTTCGAGACCACTCGGGTAACCCACGAGAGGAACCGAGAGTGTGAATCTCACCTCTGCTGTCACCTTGGACCAGAGACAGTGAAACCCACTTGGAAGTAGCGTAATTAAGACTAGCCTCACTAAGGGGTTCGAAAGGTTTATGGAGTAATGATTTCCAACATTAGAGAAAGATTCCACTGTTGGACTAGAGAACGAAGCATATGTCCCTCAAAGGAAAAAAAACATGATCAGAGAAGATAAGAGAGAATCATGTCCAGTAATGGCCAAGGGAGCCGAAAGCAGGAGGGGCTGCCCTCTGCCTTGAGTCTAGATGACAAGGGGGCAGTGCGTGCCTATTTTCGTCAGAGGAGCAATAGTAGAGAAGACCTTATTGTCCGGGTATTGTAACTGAGAAACTCTCGAGCATTCGGTTTTAATGTATGTCACGTGGGGTTGGGTGTATCCGGTGAAATGACGGTGTTTGGTTGATAAACACCAAACAATCGGTGGATGTTTTCTAAACTTTCACATCGCCCCTTGAATAGAACAATGTACCATATGCAATGATTTAAATGCTTTATCATTGCAGTTAGCACCTGGTTTCTTTCAAGTGGTGATGTATTGAGTGTCGCATTACAATTTACGATACTTTGTAAACTCTCACCCAGAATCGAGTACTCTTCTTTGATACCTCTCTCCTTTTTGTTCTCCGAGGCACATGGAAACGAGAGACCTACTAAAAGAGCATATGCAATGATGGTTTCTCTATAACCCTTAACAGTATCAGGCTACAGCGTCTTGTCCTTAAAAGTTGACAATCAATTGCACAGGGGACTGGAATGGGCCAGCCTGCCTTCTGTGACACCGATCATGGAACACAGACCATCTACTATCGTAGACAGAAGCTGAAGAAGGCCTGATTGTTAGCATGATACGATCGACTGACTTCTCAGAAACCCTTAGGCAAAAAGGCCAGGCCAGAAAGCCTCCACGTGTATAAATCACGAAGGTCACGTCGCGGGTGCCAAACCAAACTCAAGACAGAGATTGAGACAGCAGATCCCTCCACACGGGAAGTTTGCACGGAAAGTCCACTAGAAATCGAAGAAGTAATAGAAATCAAGGTTCTCGGGGCAAAAGAGGGTAACCAGAATCTGAGAGTAGGGTTAAATCTAAAACTTCTGTAAAACCTTCCCCACTAGAAAGAAAGTATATGCGTTCCGACTTCTTCAACATATTAACAAGACTTCCACTGCCCAAGCCATTCCTTGAGAAACTGGTAAATAAAACACCAGAGAAGTTGGATGTTCGCAACAGTGGTAATAACCCTAGGATGTGGGAACACGCAAGGGCCTAGCAGTCTCAAGACTTTATCCACAAAAGATAAGGAGACCCAGTAGAGGCCGACCACAGCAGAAACCTGCGGAGAAACTAAAGAATGAGACTTTTCACCTGAAGCAGAAAAAGAAGTATCTGGTCCAGAATCTGAACCAAAGGAAGAATCCGTCCACTCAGAATCATGTGGATGGATAGACGAAGTGCCATCCCATTCTCAGTACACTTAAGTGGTGAATACCGAGTAATAGAAGGCTGACGTCTTCGGCGCAGAAGAAATAGCAGCCGAATCGACTAGAGGTCGCTTACCCGCAGACGTAATGGCCTTATCAGTTGAAGCTGAGATACTAGAAACTAGTCATGCCACAATCACCAATTGAAGGATAGAACAGACCACACCTTTGTAGAGGAAACGAATGAGGTGTTCCATACACGGGATATCAGGAAAGTCCATGAAGGGAATCTCAGAGCCTGGGCCGAAGCCCGGTTACGCTGAGGGCACCTGCCGACGATAGTAAAACCCTGCTGCGTAGAGACCATCACGCATACCGAAATTCTGGTGAGCTGGGAACAGAGAGAGGCACCATGGAATGTATCTGATCACCAAGGTATTCCCGCAAATCTGAAACAATAGTTTAACATGCTCATCAAGAATGCTGAAAACCAGACATCGAGGGTGTAACCCCTGCTGAGGAGGAAAATTGTCCCGAAGGAGAATAATCCCCAACTTTTCTCTGTGGGGGCAAACACCAGAACAACTGGTCCCTGAATATCCCGAGAAAGCAGACCGGCCAAGAAAGGACCATCGTGCCCAACAAACTGTGGGCCTGGAAAAAGGCCCTATAAAAGCCGACTGGACGCGACTCAATAGTCTAGATGGGATCAGCCTATTTTCTACCATTTCCGTCCAAAAATGATGCCCGCTGGCAACGACCTTAGTCAGACCTAAGTATATTCCTTTGGTACATTTTGTACACTCTACAGGGCACATTTATAATCGGATTGGTTTAATACCTGGTATGCGTATTAGGGGTGACGTCTAGATGGGAACTTTCGATTTTCTTCCAGTTCGGCAAAAAATGTTGCCGCTGGCAACGTCCTTTGAACTTGGTTGAGTCAGACCTCAATATATTCTTTGGCAAACCCTCCAGGGCACATTTATAATCGGATGCCTTTGAGACCTGGTATGCTCAATTGGGGTGACGTCTAGATGGTATCTCTCGACTTTCTACCATTTTCGGCTAAAAATGTTGCCGCTGACCACGACCTTGAACTTAGTTTAGTCAGACTTCAATATATTCCTTTTGTACACCCTACAGGGCACATTTATAATCGGATTACATTTATAATCGGATTGCTTTGATACTTGGTATGCTTATCAGGGGTGTCCTCTAGAAAAGCGCTTTCGATTTTCTTCCATTTCTTTCATTTCTTGCAAATAATGTTGCCTTTGGCAACGACCTTGGAACTTAGTTGAGTCAGACCTCAATATATTTTTTCTGGCATACCCTACAGGGCACATTTATAATCGGTGCTTTGAAACCTGGTATGCTCATTTGGGATGACATCTAGATGGGACCTGTCCGTTTTCTTCCATTTCCGGCAACAAATGTTGCAGCTGGCCTCGACCTTGGAACTTAGTTTAGTCAGACCTTAATATATTCCTTTGGTGCACCCTACAGGTCTCATTTATAATTGGATTGCTTAGAAACCTGTCACGATTATTCGGGGCGACATCTAGATGAGAGATGTCGGGTTCCTTCCATTACCGATAAAAAATGTTGCCGCAGACAACGACCTTGAAACTTATTTGAGTCAGACCTCAATATATTCCTTTGGTAAACCCTGCAGTGCGTATTTATAATCGGATTGCTTTGCTACCTGGTAGGCTCATTTGGGGTGACGTCCGGATTGGACCTGTCCATTTTCTTCCATTTTCGACCAGAGGTCTAGATTGTACAAAATCATCAATCATTCATGTTCAGATTTTACATTATTGTACATACTCTTGCAGTTGTTATTTGTCTGTAATTTTGAGATGTCAGTTTCCGTATTGGTTAAAATATTTTGGATTTTAGTTTAAGTAAAAGTGTCGATGCCAAATATTTGCCGTCTCTGTAAATCGTCGATAGGTCAGTTGCAATTTCTTCCTATGTAACAGGGTACTCAGTCGCGAGAAGACCCGTTTCTGAACTGAAGATGCAAAATCAATAGGTTCACGTCCGGTATGCGCAGGGACGGTTTGCGGCAGACACCTTTCGACCCTCTTTACTGTAGAATAAAATTTTTCGCAACATGTTTGGGTGCGTTAAGGGAGGAAGTGTTAATGTAGACAGCGGCGTCTGTGTCTCCCGCGGTTCTTCTTAGGAGGAGGTGGACGTGAAGGGGAGATAGCAGTTGGTGGTTATGCTGGTGTTGCTGGAGGCGAGATCGGGACTGGAGAGGTTCGTAATGCCTCGCCCCAGCGGCTGTGAGTTTTGCGTCGACCGAAGCTGTCCATTCTTTGAATTCTGTCTTTCTGATGGTAGTAGATGTCTGAGCGTAGCCAGCGTTTGATATGATCTTCTGTTATCCCTTATCCTGAGAGGTACTCAAGATTTTCCTGAAGTTTCAGTCGTAGAGCGTCCTCTTCGATTTCTACTCCGGATTCCATTGTGCCTTCCTCTTGACCGAGGCTCTGGTCCGAAGAAGCCAGAGGAGAAATAGAAAGAGGTTCGGATGATCGTCGTCCCAGTCAATCTTCTTACCACAGACTGATCGCCCCTTCATCTCTTCCTCAGGTGAGGATGGGGATGAACTAGAGATGAATCGGTCGCGTGGCGAATCGGTGGCGGACTGTCCTCCGGACCCATCTCTGGGGAGGGGGTGCAGGGCTGGACGAAGATCGAACAGGGATGCCAGGTATTGACCTTCCAACGTCCTTCCTTTCCTCTTTCTCTTTCGTCATCTTCAAGAACTCCGTCATTCGGTGGGCATTGCGTCGTCTGGTGGAGGATCCATTCTTTCTCCTCTTCTGGGCCTCAGTCATGTGGTTTCGGAGGTTAGAGTTGTCATCCAGTTTTTCCGGGTCACTTGGATGGTGACCAGTGTGGGAGGAAATCTCCCGTGAAAGGTATCGTACTACACCTCCCCAAGGACGCCGGTTCGATTTCTTTTTCAAAATCCACTGTCAGGTGAACTGTACCCTTGCGCACCTGGATACTCGAGGTGGTAGCAAGGATAGCCTTCACTCTGATCAGTGTCTATTGTATTGTAAGCGGGAGCACCATTGTTCCATGTTGACACTTCGGAGTCCAAGGTGTGATTGATGGAACTGAAAATGATGTTGATCATGCTATTTACGGTTTCGTTGTTATGTGTCTTATGATTATTTTGGAGTGCTTTCTCCTTCAAATGACTGGTGCATAATATGTGTGTTGAGTTTGGGAATCAAGTCGTTTCGGCACCTAGTAGTTTAGGCATGAATTCTTCGATTGAAGTCGTTTCAGTACTTTAGTCAAGTCGGTTTTGCTCTGAAGGAGATGTGGTAGCCTTAATTGATCTCAGTCGCAACCATTTTTTGGAAATATGGGTCGAGGACCTTAGCTGCTTCCAGATGTTCAGATTTGTTGACAAGCCATTCGTACTCTCCTTCATTCCATCCCTTTTGTGTTGAGAGGAAGACCAGGTAGTGTTGTTCGGTGGTCCCGTTGAACTCAAATTTCAGAACGCCGAAGCGTTCAATAGAACGTTCGTCCAGGCCTACAGTGTATGTTCCCAGGATCATGTCCTCGGCTTTTACAACTTCGAACGAGTCCGCGGTCGAATTGGATTTAAAGTCCGATTATGGGAGTCGTTAGGGGATCAGGCACAAATTGAGCGATTTTCATCTCCTCTGCCCCCTCTTCCTGTATCTTATTTCCCCTGGCCTCATCGGTGTAGAGGTACGGTTTGAGATTGGTGACGCGGGTTTTGGGGATGAGTCGACAGCTGTCATCCTTCCCTTCTCCTGTTTCCCGGTCTCGGTCCTTTTCCTCTCGAGTTACGCCTTCATTCGCCTGGCATCCCGGCGTTTGGTCGACGGAGATGTTTTCTTTCTCTGCTTCTTTTTCTCTGATCCGTTGGCTTGTGGTTTCAATGATGATGACCGATATTCTGTCTCCCTTCATCTGGCGTGGACCAGGGCGGGCCGATCAGCGAAAGGTTCTACCATTCTCAGGGGTGGGTTTCATACGATAATTGACGATGAGCTGAACACAGCCACTCTCACCATTGACATCCCAGTTGAGAAGTGAACTGTCGTTCAACACCATCAAAGTATCCGGGGATGAGATAACTCGGACCAACTTTTGAGACAACTCTCCCCACCTTTCGAGACAACTCGCCACACCTTTTGATACAACTCTCCCCCACCTTTTCCAATGGAAATGAGTAAAAAATAACAGGAAACTGGTCATCAAGATACGTTTTATTCATCGATATGAAATGCTATGGTTTAAGTATATAAATACGGTTTCACAACAACAATATACATATTTACCAAAAAGAATAGCATTTCTCATGTTCGTTTGAAAATCTACCCGATCGTCACCCAAGCACTATATATAAACGGAACATAACAAACAAAATATTATACAAAAATACATAAATATAATACAAATTATTTCCCAACTTTAGCAAACACACCACCACATCTCTTCAAGTACGTATTTTTCCACAATAGTCATTCCAATAACTTGATCAGAAAAGCTGTGTTGGTAAAAACTTGGTTTCTCTGAGGGGCAATATCACCAAAACGCACATGGGTAAGTTGCTCTTCTTGATTTTTCCGTTGATCCGATAGTCCTATCCCTCGACGTCATTGTTGGTTCTGACGGCATGCGGGGAAATAAACCAGATGGCGGAGGGGGGGGGGGGGGGGGCATACAGAGCTATCTATTACAACGAGAGTTGAGAGCAGTGACAAGAAGGTAGCATTCCTCTTCAGTATAGAATTATTTATTATGTATTTGTGTTTAAGGTCACATACTTATGCACAATGGCTAATCGAGACCGTGACAGTTTTACGGGTGGAGGAAGCCGGAGTACCCGGAGAGAACCACCGAGCAACGACGAGCAACTGTCAGCTCCCAACATCGTAACTCTGAACTCTGCACCGCAGCACAGGCAGGGTTAGATTGGTTGCAGACATGCGCACTATCGACGTGCAGTACGCCTCAGTACACAGGGCAATCGGGGTGAAGTGTCTTGCCCAAGGACACAACGCGGTTGCCGCAGGTGGGATTCGAACCGAGGACCTCTCGGCTTGCAGCCTGCACCTCTACCAACTGAGCCACCGCGCCCCTCTTGAGTATAGAACGCGTTTGTAATTTGCTCTTTGTGGCAGGGTGGGCGGAACGATTTTCAAAGTGTGTGTGTGGGGGGGGGGGGGGGGGTGGATGGTCGTCAGTATGACGGACCGACCATGGGGTTCGGCCGGCCGGACCTAAAAATTTAAATTCCAGGGTCCCAAAACCCCTATTTCCAAGCATCTGAGCTGATATTCTGAGGTTTTTCAGGAGATGTATTTGAAAGATTTAACACTTTAAGAGCCGTTAAAAAACGTCGGTAAAACATATAGGTGAGGTCTATTTATCAGCTTTGGTCGTAACGACCAGAGCTGATAAATAGACCTCACCTGTGTGCTTTACCAGACGTTTACAGCAATTATACTGTCTGTGGATTATCTTGTCTGGGGTGGATTTGATTCTTGTATGTCTGGAAGATTATGATCTACAGTTAACCGATTTTTTAAGAGACTGAATACATTTTAGCGTTTGCTGTCACTTACTGCAAAAGATGATCCGAAATCCATCGCAACTGAACCGGTACGAGAGAAACAGAGGTGGCGAAAATAGGGGGGGGGGGGGGGGGGGGCTCTGGATCCGCTCCTTGTTTCACCAGTCATTGGTTGTGTTAAAACATATGCATACAAAAAATGGCCCCCAGCCTCTCCACCGGTTCCGCCGCCCCTGTGTGGTAGGCATGAAAGGCCTCAAATCTTCCTTACAAATCTATCCATCATACACAAACTCCACAAGCAGTTGTTATAAAAACAAACAATCTCAGTAAGACAGAGTCACGTTCTGCTTGTGATTCTTGTTCACTGACTCATTGATCTCATTTATCTATTGGGCTTTGATCATTTGATTACAGATCGCCCGCCTATTGAAACGATACCGGTGTCACAGGAAATCTTCCCCCCTGAAAATCTTCCCCCCAGGGGGGTAAATATCCTGGGAAATATTCCCCCCGGGGGAACATTTCCTGGGATATTCATCCCCGGGGGGGGGGGGGGAGATTTCCTAGGAAATATTCCCCCCACCTAGGAAATTTCCCCCCCCCCCCCACCACTACAAAGCGAGACATGTTTTTTTTTTAAACATACAGTTGCTTATTCTTACTATAGGTTGTTATATTTATGTGCCTCCCAACCCCAATCTTTGGTATCAGAACACTCTCAAACAGGGATAGAGACACAGCTGTGGGAAATCAAGGAAATCATGGTTTAGACGTCAACTCTTTAAATTAGCAATGAAAACAAACGATAAAATATAATTTTCAAGTGATGTTATACCCAACAAACATATTATTGAAATGAAGAAGAAATAATAAAGGATAGATGGCTGAAAGGGGACACAAGGGAGAGGGTAGGAATGGTTACTGAAGAAACTGAAAATGTGGAAATCAGGAACATTATTAAACCCTTTATATCTGAATGTTGGGAGGAAAGGAGGGGGGGGGGGATGGAGTGCAGGGAAAATGATGGCCTTCTCTTAGGAGAACCATGATAAATCAGCGGCTAACCTAAGTATTATTATTATTAGTAGTAGTAGTATTAAGGGTGGCCAAATGTTATGAGGTAAAACAGTTAATATATATATTATGCTCAAACTTATATTTTATTCTTAACATGCTTAACAGATATGCCTTATTATGGTAAAACAATAATATTTCTATCACACATCCTTGTCAATATCCTCACTATGCCTAAAATCAAGTAATATATTATCAACAGCCAAATTAAGGAAAGGGGGGTAAATTTTCAGGGGAGGGGTGTATATTTCCTAGTATATTTACCCCCCCCCGGGGGGAGATTTTCAGGGGGGGGGGGGTAAATTTCCTGTTACACCGGCACAAAAGAAAAATTGAGATCTGTTAATCATTTATAATAATAACATTTAATAACAAACGTCTGTCGATACGGTTGCGGGACATTTCGTTCCAAAACCAGTCGTCCTAGGACGATTCGTCCGGGACGTTTCGTCTCAAAATGACAACCGAGACGATTCGTCCCAAATATCGGGACGATTCGTCCCAACGATTTTTTTTCAGAGAATCGAGAGGATTCGTCCCAAATCCTTTTTTCTCAAACATCAGGACGATTCGTCCCAACATTTGTTTCCTTGGTATCGGGGTAAATCGTCCAGGATGCAATTTTTTTCAGCAAATTATGTATACTTTGCCATCTGAACGAATAATGATGTAGAGTGTAGTTATCTATTACTATTATGTTTGGAAACCAATATTATTACTTTCCAAAGTGTGATTTACTGGGATTTCCGGGTTTGATTATAAATGATAACTTCACAAGGACATAATGCAATCAACAATTGTGTCATGTATTCGTGCGCGCAAACCGAAGACGCTTTGCCGTGGGTGTAACGGGGACTTCATTGTTTTTTTTAACCCTTTACCTAACATGCAAAGAAGACGACACTTGAAGAAACAATTCTTGAATAACTATTATTTTCATTTGTTTGTTTAAAAAACAAAGGTTATGACCCCCTCATTGGAACGAGCTCGACGAGATAACCTATGTTTTAGAGACAAAAAATTAAAAAATAATGAAAGTTAACTGGCGATTTTTGAGAATAGCGCTGGCCGGTTTTGACCATTACGTTACGTAAAGGGTTAAATAATATAATTATCGTTAATAATGAAAAGTAATAAACAGAGTACTCGCTTGACTGGACTGGTTACGTGAAATAATTCTTTCGAGGCGATGGACTATATTGTGAAACACTCGTGCGCATTCGCGCACTCGTGTTTGTACAACGTCCCTCACCTCTCGTGAATTAATTGACGAAACCACTCCAGTCAAAAGATTGCTCTTTATTTAATGCTCAGGCATCAATTCACGCTGAAAAATTAAGTCATATTCCCCTGTCGGTCGGCAAAACGAAATAACAAAATGATATTTAGAAATCGATATTTCATCGTAGGTTCGGATGACGAATCACATGTACTTTAAACGAGTCAGCACATCAGTAATGAATTCCAGAGTCCCAAATACAAACGAATTCGAATAATTGATAGTGACAGTGACTAAATCATTTCATTAAATCAGCGGTTTCAAAGTTTGACTTTCTCATTCACCTTCCAGCGAAAAGCCGAAATCATTTTCAAATTTCTTCAGTTCAACTTCACACGTCTTCAGTGCATTGAGTTCAAAAAAAATAAAATGACGTGTCTTGTTATTGAAAATAAGAAAGTGGTGTTTTTTGTTATTGTTCTATTTCTTCGAAACACATTGCGATTATTTCAATTCGCCAGCCTTGGTAAATCGTAAAGTTAGGGGAGAAATAAGAAGACGGGACTACTTTTTGTGCGGATATTCACACATTCCAATGGTTGGAGTTTGGTTGTTGTAATTTTTGTATGGACGCCGGTTCGGCACATAAATTTTGCGCCTTAATGGCAAATAAAGGCCACAAATTGGAGAGTTTGTACTCGTAGATCATTAAATAATAAGAAAATTCACGAAAATTTGATGAATACCGAAAATATCTCGTTCGTGGCTACAAGAAATATGAGGATCTTCACTCGCGACTGCATCGCTCGTGAAGATCCTCATATTTCTTTGTAGCCACTCACGAGATATTTTCGGTATTCATCAAATTTTCGTGAATATCCTCTATCTATTTAATTTCTTGACATAGGAACAACAGGAAACCATGGGGTATATTTCAGACGACTAAAGTCACTATCGGAGTTTAGTGTATATGTTGTAATTATTATGTAACTATATAATTATATTTATTAAAATTTAATAAGGTGGCATATTCACAAGTAGGTAGAAAATTGTAAGTGTATAATAATAATTCAAACATTTGTTCCAGTTAACCATTTTATGTCCCCGAAGTGGGAAGTACATAATACGATTAATTATTTAACCCTTTACCCAACGTAACGGCCAAAATCGGCCAGCGCTATTCACAAAAATCGTCAGTTAATTTTCATTATTTTTTCATTTTTTTTGTCTCAAAAACATAGGTTATGACCCATCTTTGGAACGAGCTCGTCGAGCTCGTTCCAATGATGGGTCATAACCTATGTTTTTGAGACAAAAAATGAAAAAAAAATAGTTATTGAAGAATATTTTTTGCAAGTGTCGTCTGCTTTCATGTTAGGTAAAGTGTTAATTAATTCATTGATTCATCCATTTACTTAGTATCGTTGGAAATAAGTTGTATAGAGTATAAACTGCCAGTGCCAGATGTGTAATTTCAGCGTGGTGGAGACCCTGGAACACTTTCTACTAGAATGCACAAAATACCAGTCTAAAAGAATAAGATTCACTGGGAGTATAATGGGGAAATGGGATGGGAGAATGAAGGACATGTGCTTAGTGAGAGACTCAAAGAGAGGATTAATATGCTAATCGGAGGGATTTGGATGAATGGGGCAAGGAATGTTATCAAGCAGTTCGTCTCCGAGTGTTGGGAGAAGAGAAGAAGCGTGGGAACAGGGAGGCAGTTGGGAGTACAGGGGTAACCAAGGCATTCTCACCCGAAAACCGCGACAAATCAGCGGCCGGCCAAAGTATTATTATTATATTATTACTCAATAAAATTTGAATTTTACTTTTATTGATAGCAACAGACTCTGACATTCATTTCATGGTAAAATACATAATTTTATTTATTTACTTGATCAACATACCTTAAAGTCCAAGATATTTTAATGCCAATTTTGACTGGAATAACAGCAGGGGATGGAAAACGAATGTTACTAAATATTTAACTCGAAAGTTGACAATTTCTGGGAGTAAAGTGGACAAAAATGTCACTAATTATGAAGAAATGTATAGCATTCAAGTTACCTTTACACTTACACGTTATACAGCCGTATTTATTTAATGCTCAGGCATCAATTCACGCTGAAAAATTAAGTCATATTCCCCTGTCGGTCGGCAAAACGAAATATCAAAATGATATTTAGAAATCGATATTTCATCGTAGGTTCGGCTGACGAATCACATGTACTTTAAACGAGTCAGCACATCAGTAATGAATTCCAGAGTCCCAAATACAAACGAATTCGAATAATTGATAGTGACAGTGACTAAATCAATTCATTAAATCAGCGGTTTCAAAGTTTGACTTTCTCATTCACCTTCCAGCGAAAAGCCGAAATCACTTTCAAATTTCTTCAGTTCAACTTCACACGTCTTCAGTGCATTGAGTTCAAAAAAAATAAAATGACGTGTCTTGTTATTGAAAATAAGAAAGTGGTGTTTTTTGTTATTGTTCTATTTCTTCGAAACACATTGCGATTATTTCAATTCGCCAGCCTTGGTAAATCGTAAAGTTAGGGGAGAAATAAGACGGGACTACTTTTTGTGCGGATATTCACACATTCCAATGGTTGGAGTTTGGTTGTTGTAATTTTTGTATGGACGCCGGTTCGGCACATAAATTTTGCGCCTTAATGGCAAATAAAGGCCACAAATTGGAGAGTTTGTAGTCGTAGAGCATTAAATAAAAAGAAATTTCACGAAAATTTGATGAATACCGAAAATATCTCGTTCGTGGCTACAAGAAATATGAGGATCTTCACTCGCGACTGCGTCGCTCGTGAAGATCCTCATATTTCTTTGTAGCCACTCACGAGATATTTTCGGTATTCATCAAATTTTCGTGAATATCCTCTATTTATTTATTTATTAGGGTTTAACGGCACTTTAACAGTCAAAATGATATCGTGTCGGTGACAGTTTTACGGGTGGAGGAAGCCGGAGTAGCCGGAGAAAACCACCGAACAATGATGAGCAACTGCCAGCTCACAATACCGTAACTCCGCACTGCAGCACAGACAAGGTTTGATTGGTTGAAGACATGTGCACCATCGACATGCAGTACGCCTTAGTACACGGTGTTATCGTGCCCCCATTTGGACAATCGGGGTGAAGTGCCCTGTCCAAGGACACAACGCGGGAGTCCGAATCGATCGCTCAGACGATCACCCATCCAAGGACTAACCGAGCTCGACGTTGCTTAACTTAGGTAATCTGATGTGAACCGGTTACCACAACGCCACAGCGCTGCCGTCCGATCGTATTTTAAAATGCTTGATATTTCGTCCGATAATGAAATGTAAATCACAGGAAATGACTGTGATTTTTATTTTTTCATTTTTATTAAGGGCCGATATATCAGACATTCAGTACAAACGGATAACTTGTTTTGTTTTTAATTGTTAAGATATGTTGGGTCTGGATTATTTCTTCACACTTGGTGATATTTTTCCTCTCGAATGAACCCCCCCCCCCCCCCACTCCAAAAAAAATAAAATAAAATAAAAGAAAAGAAAAAAATTTGTCGAAGCCTTAATTCGTTGATTCTCCGGTAAGTGATAGCTCGCTTTGGCGTAAAGCAAAATTAATTTATTCTCGTCTTTCCTTCTCTGTAAAAGTGCTTTCCATTTTAACTTATTTAAAATATTAGTCATAGAACCTATTTCATAATTTTAATAAAATGGGGCAAATCTAGCAGCTCGGCGTTGGACTTTTTCGATTTCTTTCTGTAGATTAATATAATACGGATCCCATACAGGGCTAGCACACTCCAGGATTGGACGAACTAAACCCTTATATGCCGTTTTCTTTGACATCTACATTACACTGGGCAAGGTTCTTTTTAATAAGGCCTAATGTGCGATTTGCCTTAGAGCATATATCATTTTATGTGTTTATCCCAACGAAGGTCATAAGTTACAGTAACACAGGTCTAAATACTTTATGGCACTAAGAGATGTAAGATCCGTACCTTCTAAAGACTAAGCTTTGTTTGTTTAAATTTTTCTTTTTCCTTTTTAGGTGCATTATTTTCCTTTTAGTCGGTTGAACCCTCATACCCCATTTACGGACCCAATTTCCTAAGGAATTTATATCGTTCTGAAGCAATTTTGAATCTTTAATTGAATTTATTTTTCTATAACAGACTCAATCACCAGCAAATAAACGAATTTCTGAGCTAATACCATTCTGTATGTCATTTACATGTAATGAAAACAGTATGCGTCCTAAGACTGTACCCTGTGGTACCCCGGATACTACCGGAGACCATTCTGATTTTGTCCCATGTACTATAACACACTGCTTTCTATAACACAAAAAGGAATCAATCAAATTGATAACATTTAAGGATATACCATATTTATTTAATTTTAATTTCAGTAATTCGTGGGGGACAGGACCAAAGGCTTTTTCAAAATCTAATATAAAAATGTCAACTTGCTTCCCTTGATCTAAATATTTGGCTCAATCATCAACAGCAGTTATAAGCTGTGATTCACAGATATGATTTTTTTTCGAAATGCATGCTGTTTCGCAGATAATAATGAATGTTCTTCTAGATGACTCATCATATTTGAACAGACTATATGTTCAAGGACTTGGGGACTCGGTGGCGTTGCGGTAACCGGTTCTCGTCAGATCACCGAAGTTAAGCAACTTTAAGCCCAGTTAATCCTGGGGTGGGTGGCCGTCTGAGCGATCGATTCGGACTCCCGCGTTGTGTCCTTGGGCAAGGCACTTAACCCCGATTATTCACGTGGGGACATGGGGGCACGATGACGCCGTGTACTAAGGCGTACTGCATGGAGCGCATGTCTTCAACCAATCTAACCCTGCTTGTGCTGCAATGCGAGTTGCGATGTTGGGGAGCTGACAGCTGCTCGTCGTTGCTCGGTGGTTCTCTCCGGGTACTCCGGCTTCCTTCACACGTAAAACTGTCACGGTCATGAATAGCCATTGTGCATAAGTATGTGACCTTAAACACCAATAAATAAATAAATAAATATATAAATAAATAAATAAATATGTTCAAGCACTTTACACAATATGCAAGTTAGAGATACTGGTCTATAATTTGCCGGAGATGATCTATCATTTTTTTTTTAAAAGAGGGCAAATATTTGCAAGTTTGCAATCATCGGCTACCACGCCCTTATCTATAGATTTTTGAAACAGGTGAGCAAAGGGCGCTCCTAACTCCTCTGACAATTCTTTGAACAATCTTGAATCAATGTCATCTGGACCACATGCCTTGGATGCATTCAAGTTTTTAGTATTTTCCACACTCCTGGTGCCGTTATAGAAATATCCGGCATACGTGGAAAAGTACGTACATGACATTAGTAGTATGGCATTATTATCCGTTTTAGTAAATACCGTACGCAACATAATTGTTCATTTAAGGGGACGTCCAACCTAACTTTGGTCAAATTTCATGCAATTTTCTTTCAAGTCTAAAAAAGTCCCAAAATGAATAACCCCAATAAATTATATACCAAAATGCTTGGAATGAAACACAGAACATGTGGAAACTGAAGTTTGCCATGGAACTGCTGCCATGTGTAAATAGCACCACCTGAAAGTCTGCTATGGCATAAGTAAGAGAACAACATTTTTACAATAAAATACCTCAAAATAAAATAACAGCTGTATTCTATAAACATTGAAGTACATACTCGAAGAAATCTTTTCCTAATTCATGAAAGTAATAAAGATTGAGACCAAATGTTATAAGTGGAGTGCTCAGTGATTGAAGGCAGACATTTCTTTTGTTTATGTTTTGATTTGGGGAGTTCAACAAAGGTCAACTTGAAGGAGTCCACAAGAAGAAGTATGGAAGGACAAAAGAGTGTCTCCCAATACAAAGATGTCTGTGTCACTGTGGCGGTTTTGAAAGAAACTATGATATTCTCCTATGTAGAATGCACTGCAAAGTCATACATTGTAGTTGAATAAATATATTTACAAACCCCTTGCACTGTAACCCCTTTTATCCCATGCATCAATTTGATAGTGATTAAATTGTTAAATTTGTCTGGTTTATCAATAAGTATAATAGTTTTGTTTACTCTTGGACACCAATACACTCATGATATCTGTTGGAGAAGAAATAAGGGTAACTGTAACCTGTCACTGCAATAAAGCATCTAATGTACTTACAAGTACATTGTTATTCAAAACACATCAAATCAACCTTACATAACCATTATTATTATTATTGCATGTACTTTCCCCAAGGAGGCTTATTGGCATATTGAGATCAGAAGGGCACATCCAGAGGGTCTCGCATATTTTTTTCAAGAACGCAGTACACAAAGCAATCCCCAAAAGGTGACAAGTGAGCTCCATTTGACACAAAACATTTCGTGGGGAGGGGGGGGGGGGGGGGGCTCTCTTCCTTGTATGACTCTACCACCGTCACTCAAGGCATATGTCTTTTTCTCAAAGTTTAACTCTTTTTTCTTTTTGAAGATCCTGGCCACATATGTTCCAAACACTATCAGACAGGTAACCCTCCAAATAAGTGTATCTACAAAAATCATGTTACCTTGCAAACCACGGCCCTAGATACACCTTTGATTTTACAACTCCCAGGTCTGGGGCATAATAATCGCAACACACCCACCGTATCAATTCATAATTTCAGTAAAATAAAAGGAATTATCAATTTTAATTAATTTATAGATGATGGGAAATATTTGGCTTCTTTCGCCTTCTCGTACTATTAATTACCACAAACAATATCAATTTGATGCCGACAAACGAAACTGAACGCATGTGGTCTGGTTAAAAAGTAACTCGGCATGGATAATGATGAAATTGCGAATATTTCGTGTATTTCATTTGTTTAAAAGCCAATTGCAGCTAATTTTGACCGTGGATTCGATAATTCGTTTCGGTTTTGACCACACGGTCACGCTGACAGCGGTTATGTTTATTGTGATATGCAAATTGGGAGATAGTTTCCGGAGAAGGAGATTTGTCACATTTGTCAGTGTAAAACGTTGATAAAAGACACTGATCGACGCTTGTGTTAGTATGGTTGGTTGCAAGAAAAAACTAAATTCTCAGCATCATCCAAACGCACCTTATTTAAAAGCGCGAATGCATCATTTTCAACCCATCTTGAATCGGTCCTTTGCAGACTTCAAACAGAGCCGCGACAAATTCCATGGTTACTCGGAAGTAAATAACTTCACAACATCGGGGGAAATCAACCCGCTCAATATAGATCCAGGTCACTTGGAATATACTTCGTGAAAAAGTGATTTCTGAAGCATTCTGCTTACTTTGTTATGAATATTGCCTTATTTTATGTTTATCGTCCCGATTTTATACACTCGGTTATTTTTTTTACAAGTGGTTCATGTTGTCTTTCTAGTGCGCAATAATTCAGATTTTTTGTCAACAAAAATGTCCACACGGCCTGTACACACGAGAGGGAATTTCGAACCACATTTTGCAGTTATAACATTAACAGCTCAAGTATTTGCTGTCACCTGTTTGCAAATCCGCTCATACACTGTCTCGAACAAATAAAGGGCGTGATCACGTCCTTGCATTCTTACGATTGCTCAAATTGAGTATCTGCAAGAACCACATCGTAATCACATGACCGGAATAAACATCATTGAAACATGGCCACATCCGGAACATCAAAAATTTGTGTTGATGTTATTACATTCAAACGTCAAAACCCACCAGAGTGTGTGTCAAAAAATGCTTTCACCGAGTCTGAAGTATGTTATCATGAAATTGAGGACAAGGCTTTCGAATTTCCGATTATTTTGTGGTTTTACCGGTTCGTTACTTACGCCATTAGCAAATTAATCTTCTTCAAAATCATAAAATTCACTTTTTTTCCTGAAAAAATATATATGTACTTTTTCTATGCACTTTACTCATTATTTTGATATATATAGTACATGCAATAATAATAATAATGGTTATGTAAGGTTGATTTGATGTGTTTTGAATAACAATGTACTTGTAAGTACATTAGATGCTTTATTGCAGTGACAGGTTACAGTTACCCTTATTTCTTTCCTTACTTCTCTTATCTGTTTCAGAGGCATTGGGAAAACTCTCAACAAATTGACCAAAGTTAGGTTCAAGGCTTGTAAACAATTGTCTAAAAGTCGATTAGTTATTTTTTGTAGCAATTATTTAGCGCAAATACTGAGTGGGTGTGACTTTGAATACCAGTAAACAATTAGATTGTGGTTCAAAGCTGAGTCTTTGGATGTTTGAATATGCTTTTTTTCTTCAGAGTTGTGTTTCAGACATCAGAGGGCCCTCGCATTCTCAGAAATGTCAATGTTTTTGTCATACGGACGATTCTGTACTCCAGAACAATGCGTAACGTGACTGAGGTTAGATTGAATGTTTGGACAAGAATATGGACAGGGGTAAAAATGAGTGCCGTTTTGGTGAAATTTCACAAATTTTCGAAAAAGCGCTTTTTTTATAAGCAAGTGTTTCGATGGGCGAAAAAGGCCTTTCTATTAATCGAGATGGTCTGGATTTTGGCTCGTAGTATCAGCACTTTCTATTTATTCAGGTTTGGGATATTTGTGTTTAAATTTTGACCCCGGGTGATGATATTTTGTAACAAAATAAGTGCAAAACATCAGTTAGTTGTTACTATTTATAGTAACTCTGAATCTTAGTGACAATGCTTCTCCGACATGAGCAACTGAACAGATCCCCGCCAAAAATCGTCTGCTCATTCATAACGTTTGTTAATGCTTTGACATATCAGAGCTTTGTTTCTGTCGAGGGAGAAACTTTATTTTTTATTAAAAAAACTAGCATATTTTCCTTTCCCTTCATGTGCTCGAAAATGGACGTTATTATTTCCCTCGGTAACAGAATAGTGGAGGTGTTACATTTTAAAGATTTCTTTTTATATTTTGGTACAGGAGAACGAATCGGGCTGTAGCTCAGTAAGTTCAGGCGTACTGTTTGCCGTTTGAAAGCGCGTGACCAGTGCGACGTGAGTTCAAATCCCGCTGCTTCTTATATTTATTCATAATGTTAACATGAATATTTTTGACAATTTTGTTGTTTCATCGTCATGTTTTGTGCAAGTTTTCGCAAATTAGTTTGTCAAAGGTTACTCCACAATCAGTATTTTTGAACAAACATGTTGGAAAACAACCAATTGCCCAAAAGAACCAGACAATTTCTTTGCAGGTCATAATGTATCAGAAGGGGTGCTGTTCCGTTGCAAAAATAAAGAAACCAGTAACGAGACGATAATCACTGTCTGTTGATATCTTTTCTTTTGTTTGTTCAGCACCACTGTCTGTCAGATTCAATGTTTCTTTGAAAGAAAAGATTGAGAATATTCCCCACTGCATTCAACAAATAGCCCCTGTGGCGAACTAAAAGAGTATATGCACTGGCACTGTTTCATTACCACCATAAGTAATACATTTCATCTGCGTTATTTCAGTGATGAGTCCCTTAATTCCTGCTGCCCGAGTGGGAGTACTTTGACTCATTATGCAAATGCGTAGACCACATTAACAGTACACTAATCTTCAATCAACGTTTGCCATGCTTATGTCAGTCCAGTAAGTATTTAAGTAAGGCAGTAGATAGCTGCTGCGAAATGGTCCTCTGCCGGATGCGAGATGGATCCGCCCTCTTTCATCCGACACAATACAAATCAGGTTTGTGAAAGAATCGTGGTACCCCAATAATAAACAACCCAATGCATTCCATCTCTACAAACTTTAAATATTCAGTGTATTTTGAGCTAAAAGGTGTTCCTTTCAGAGAATGTCTGGTACAATGACTCTACTTACAAGTTATACAACGTGTGGAGCTAAACAGGGGCGGTGGACCGATGTCATAATTGCATGCGCTAGGGTCTATCATTTGTGGATACCATATAGTCAAATTGTATGTATTGGAGAGCATGTTATGCGGTGGTGTGTCTGTGTGTGTGAGGTGGGGGGGGGGGGGGGGGGGGCGCGTTTATTTCAGTTTTTACATTTTACATATCTAAACCGTGTTTTCGTCTTGATTTGCCTCTCGCGGGTGTATCTGGAATATTTTCGGTATGATGTGTAGAGCAGGGAGTCATTGTGGGTAGGAGAAGCGTCCACAGATAACAATTAGTGGTTTCGCAGATGAAGTTTAGATTCCTACGAGCATCTGCGTGGGACCACTGGGTCTCTACCTCTTCCTCTGTTTATCGTGGCTCGCCATTATGTTTTATGTATGTTATTTAAGATGAGTTAATATATTAAGAGTGGAACCGTTGATTTAAGTTTTAAGTTCAGACTTGAATTCGACTTGTTTCAAAATTTGGCGAGCATTCGGTTCTGTAACACGGTGTTCATGGTTTTGGTCGGCTGTGGTTCAAGATTGTTTGTTTCAAACAAGCGAATGGTAACGTTGGTTCCATAGTGTAGCCCTTGTATGAAAGTCATTTAGAATTTAAGAAGAGTCTCTTTCTAAACTCCACAGAGTTATTACCGCGAAGCATTATTAGCCGTTTGTGTGATTACTAGCTTTAGTGGTAGGTCATTTGATGCGTTGATCAGTATAAATTCTGCGTCGACGGAAGGTCACACAGCGAAATTGTGCTTTATCGGAAAGTTCAAGTCTTCTACACAACAGCTGAATAACTTATGTACGTCCGGGACGACCATCATTGTGTCCTTGTGCAAGGAACTTTATCCTGGTTGCCTACATGCGGGCACGATGACACCGTGCACTAAGGCGTACTGCACGTCGATGGTGCACGTGTCGTCAACCGCTGTAACCCTGCTTGAGTGGAGCTTGAATGGAGTTGGCATGTTGAGGAGATGCCAGTTACTAGTCGATGCTCAGTGGTTCTCTCTGGGACCTCCGACTTCCTCCACCCGGAAAAACTCTAACGGTCACGATTAGCCATTGTGCATAAATATGTGACCTTAAACACCAATAAATAAACAAGAAATAAATATCTTATGCCCGCCACTATTCCATTTGCGAATTCAACGTTCTTGATAACGTAAATGAGGTGATCACTCCCCACGCAGTAACTGTTAAATGCGTTTAATAATTCAGAGGAATATATTTTGCAAGAATGAAATCATGAACAATGGAAAATTTGAAGTGTGCTATTTATTGGTTTATTCAACTGAAAATAAAAAAAAATTCAATATTTGCCTATGGTTACCCTTATGAAATTTGTCAAAAATTCATCAATTTTTTTTTTTACCATTGTATGACGCAAAAGCACACTACATATAAAAATGCCTATGTTTTCACTTTCCCTTCTGCTGAAATCGCTTGTTCTGACTGAAAAAATCAACTTGATGTCAACAATGTGTGTCACTTGGAATTCAACTTTTCCGGCCATGACAGCCGAAGATTCACGCAATGTCACTTTTCAGTGCATTATTAAATCAGGACTTGGAGTTTCACTCGAATGATTTATGAAACACGGGCCAACTTTTCAAAAAGAATTCAACCATATTCTTTCCAAACAGACTGAATAATCTTCAGTTCATGTCTTTTGGTTTTCTATAAATTCAAAATATAGGTGTTACAACCGACAGAAAGAAATTGTCTATTCTAATCTTTTGTTTTTCAGAACTTCTATTGGAAAGCAACTTCCGCGACTTGGAAGATTGCAATACTTTCTGTTACACCTCTACGATGCATTTAATTCTAATAGAAAGACAGAGGTTAGTGTGCTTAAAAACAAAGTATACCTTTCAGAAGCTGATTTTGAGTTTTCGCTCTTGAAAAGGGAGAATGTCTTCCTTATCGACGACTGAGCGAACCCCCAATAATAATGCCGCTTAATATCAGTCATTCTAGACATATAAGAGAATCATTTCCAGCTACTTGAAGGGTTTTGTAATCACGAGTGCCTAGCTTGGCGGGTTTGGGTTGGGCTGAGTAATATTTCTACATACATAATGACGTGCATGTAGATGACAGTGTATAGGGTGATGAGGCTTTAATTAGCTTCGAATATCCACAAATATGGCCCCCTGCCCAAAATTGATAAGTTCTATGGGATAAGCTTCACTTGTATTTTGTCGTTGCTATACAGAGGTTTTCAGTGGCCATTCAGGAATATGGGAGGGTACGCTTTGGAAAAATCCATTTTTCCAATTTTTTTGAGTTATCAGCGAGGCAGTGTTTCGATATGTGCCCGTATACCCCAAATGTCAGACTATCGCGATAGATACCTTTCAACGAAGTAGGCGGCAAAACCACCGTTTGCTTCGCGCAACCCATTCAGTTCACTTCACTCCCCCCCCCCCCCCAACACACACACACACACACACACACCCGAAGGTGGCGACCGAGAAAAACATTTACGCATCAGTGAGTGTACGTGATTGTATTCTTGTAGTGGCCCTGGGAACTACAGTAGTGTTGTGAACTCAATGGACAAGTTGTTCTTTACTGCCAAAATATCACCCAGTGTCCATAATAGTGTTTGCTACTTCTCTGGGCAACGACTTGCAAACAATTGTCTAAACGTCGATTAGTTATTTTTTGTAGCAATTATTTAGCGCAAATACTGTGTGTGTGGGACTTTGAATACCAGTAAACAATTAGATGGTGGCTCAAAGCTGAGTCTTTGGATGTTTGAATATGCCTTTTTTCTTCAGAGTTGTGTTTCGAGACATCAGAGGGCCCTCGCATTCTCAGATATGTCAATGGTTTTGTCATACGGACGATTCTATACTCCAGAACAATGCGTAATGTGACTGAGGTTAGATTGAATGTTTGGACAAGAATATGGACAGGGGTAAAAAATGAGTGCCGATTTGGTAAAATTTCACAAATTTTCGAAAAAGTGCTTTTTTATAAACAAGTGTTTCGATGGGCGAAAAAGGCCTTTCTATTAATCGAGATGGTCTGGATTTTGGCTCGTAGTATCAGCACATTCTATTTATTCAGTTTTGGGATATTTGTGTTTAAATTTTGACCGCGGGTGATGATATTTTGTAACAAAATAAGTGCCAAACATCAGTTAGTTGTTACTATTTATAGTAACTCTGAATCTTTGTGACAATGTTTCTCCGACATGAGCAACTGAACAGATCCCCGCCAAAAATCGTCTGCTCATTCAGAACGTTTGTTTACGCTTTGACATATCAGAGCTTTGTTTCTGTCGAGGGAGAAACTTCATTTTTTATTAAAAAAACTAGCATATTTTCCTTTCCCTTCATGTGCTCGAAAATGGACGTTATTATTTCCCGTGGTAACAGAATAGTGGAGGTGTTACAATTTAAAGATTTCTTTTTATATTTTGGTACATGAGAACGAATCGGGCTGTAGCTCAGTAAGTTCAGGCGTACTGTTTGCCGTTTCAAAGAGCGTGACCAGTGCGACGTGAGTTCAAATCCCGCTGCTTCTTATATTTTTTCGTAATGTTAACATGAATATTTTTGACAATTTTGTTGTTTCATCGTCATGTTTTATGCAAGTTTTCGCAAATTAGTTTGTCAAAGGTTACTCCACAATCAGTATTTTTGAACAAAAATGTTGGAAAACAACCAATTGCCCCCAAAAAACAGACAATTTCTTTGCAGGCCATAATGTATCAGAAGGGGTGCTGTTCCGTTGCAAAAATAAAGAAGCCAGTAACGAGACGATAATCAGTGTCAGTTGGTATCTTTTCTTTTGTTTGTTCAGCACCACTGTCTGTCAGATTCAATGTTTCTTTGAAAGAAATGATTGCGAATATTCCCCACTGCATTCAACAAATAGCCCCTGTGGCGAACTAAAAGAGTATATGCACTGGCACTGTTTCATTACAACAATAAGTAATAACTTTCATCTGCGTTATTTCAGTGATGAGTCCCTTAATTCCTGCTGCCCGAGTGGGAGTACTTTGACTCATTATGCAAATGCGTAGAACACATTAACAGTACACTAATCTTCAATCAACGTTTGCCATGCTTATGTCAGTCCAGTAAGTATTTAAGTAAGGCAGTAGATAGCTGCTGCGAGATGGTCCTCTGCTGGATGCGAGATGGATCCGCCCTCTTTCATCCGACACAGTACAAATCAGGTTTGTGAAAGAGTCGTGGTACCCCAATAATAAACAACCCAATGCATTCCATCTCTACAAACTTTAAATATTCAGTGTATTTTGAGCTAAAAGATGTTCCTTTCAGAGAATGTCTGGTACAATGACTCTACTTACAAGTTATACAACGTGTGGAGCTAAACAGGGGCGGTGGACCGATGTCATAATTGCATGCGCTAGGGTCTGTCATATGTGGATACCATATAGTCAAATTGTATGTATTGGAGAGCATGTTATGCGGTGGTGTGTGTGTGTGTGTGTGGGGGGGGGGGGGGGGGGGGGGGCGTTTATTTCAGTTTTTACATTTTACATATCTAGACCGTGTTTTCGTCTTGATTTGCCTCTCGCGGGTGTATCTGGAATATTTTCGGTATGATGTGTAGAGCAGGGAGTCATTGTGGGTAGGAGAAGCGTCCACAGATAACAATTACTGGTTTCGCAGATGAAGTTTAGATTCCTACGAGCATCTGCGTGGGACAATCTGGGTCTCTACCTCTTCCTCTGTTTATCGTGGCTCGCCATTATGTTTTATGTATGTTATTTAAGATGAGTTAATATATTAAGAGTGGAACCGTTGATTTAAGTTTTAAGTTCAGACTTGAATTCGACTTGTTTCAAAATTTGGTGAGCATTCGGTTCTGTAACACGGTGTTCATGGTTTTGGTCGGCTGTGGTTCAAGACTGTTTGTTTCAAACAAGCGAATGGTAACGTTGGTTCCATAGTGTAGCCCTTGTATGAAAGTCATTTAGAATTTAAGAAGAGTCTCTTTCTAAACTCCACAGAGTTATTACCGCGAAGCATTATTAGCCGTTTGTGTGATTACTAGCTTTAGTGGTAGGTCATTTGATGCGTTGATCAGTATAAATTCTGCGCCGACGGAAGGTCACACAGCGAAATTGTGCTTTATCGGAAAGTTCAAGTCTTCTACACAACAGCTGAATAACTTATGAACGTCCGGGACGACCATCATTGTGTCCTTGTGCAAGGAACTTTATCCTGGTTGCCTACATGGGGGCACGATGACACCGTGCACTAAGGCGTACTGCACGTCGATGGTGTACGTGTCTTCAACCGCTGTAACCCTGCTTGAGTGGAGCCTGAATGGAGTTGGCATGTTGAGGAGATGCCAGTTACTAGTCGATGCTCGGTGGTTCTCTCTGGTACCTCCGACTTCCTCCACCCGGAAAACTCTAACGGTCACGATTAGCCATTGTGCATAATTATGTGCACAATGGCTAATAAATATCTTATGCCCGCCACTATGCCATTTGCGAATTCAACGTTTTTGATAACGTAAATGAGGTGATCACTCCCCACGCAGTAACTGTTCAATGCGTTTAATAATTCAGAGGAATACATTTTGCAAGAAGGAAATCATGAACAATGGAAAATTTGAAGTGTGCTATTTATTGGTTTATGCAACTGAAAATAAAAAAAAATCAATATTTGCCTATGGTTACCCTTATGAATTTTTTCAAAAATTCATCAAATTTTTTTTTTTACCATTTTATGACGTAAAATCGTTCTACATATAAAGATGCCTCTGTTTTCACCTTTCCTTCTGCTGAAATCGCTTGTTCTGACTGAATAAATCAACTTGATGTCAACAATGTGTGTCACTTGGAATTCAACTTTTCCGGCCATGACAGCCGAAGATTCACGCAGTGTCACTTTTCAGTACATTATAAAATCAGGACTTGGAGTTTCACTCGAATGATTTATGAAATACGGGCCAACTTTTCAAAAAGAATTCAACCATATTCTTTCCAAACAGACTGAATAATCTTCAGTTCATGTCTTTTGGTGTTCTATCAATTCAAAATATAGGTGTTACAACCGACAGAAAGAAATTGTCTATTCTAATCTTTTGTTTTTCAAAACTTTTATTGGAAAGCAACTTCCGCGACTTGGAAGATTGCAGTACTTTCTGTTATGCCCCCACGATGCATTCTAATAGAAAGACGGAGGTTAGTGTGCTTAGAAACAAAGTATACCTTTCAGAAGCTGATTTTGAGTTTTCGCTCTTGAAAAGGGAGAATGTCTTCCTTATCGACGACTGAGCGAACCCCCAATAATAATACCGCTTAAATATCAGTCATTCTAGGCATATAAGAGAATCATTTCCAGCTACTTGAAGGGTTTTGTAATCACGAGTGGCCTAGCTTGGCGGGTTTGGGTTGGGCTGAGTAATATTTCTACATACATAATAACGTGCATGTAGATGACAGTGTATAGGGTGATGAGGGTTTAATTAGCTTCGAGTATCCACAAATATGGTCCCCTGCCCATAATTGTTAATGTTCTATGGGATGAGCTTCACTTATATTTTGTCGTTGCTATACAGAGGTTTTCAGTGGCCATTCAGGAATATGGGAGAGTACGCTTTGGACAAATCCATTTTTCCAATTGTTTTGAGTTATCAGCGGTGCAGTGTTTCGATATGTGCCCTTATACCCCAAATGTCAGACTATCGCGATAGATACCTTTCAACGGAGTAGGCGGGAAAACCACCGTTTGCTTCGCGTAACCCATTCAGTTCACTTCACTGCCCCCCCCCCCCAACACACACACACACACTGAAGGTGGCGACCGAGAAAAGCATTTACCCATCAGTTGAGTGAACGTGATTGTGTTCTTGTAGTGGCCCTGGGAACTACAGTAGTGTTGTGAACTCAGATGGACAAGTTGTGCTTTACTGCCAAAAATATCACCCAGTGTCCATCGTTTTGTGTGCTACTTCTCTGGGCAACGTACTTGTAAACAATTGTCTAAACGTCGATTAATTATTTTATCACATAAGCACTGCCTCATAACCAAGTTCAAAACAGGAATATTATACACGGGTCATAAACCCACGAGATTTTTCACGTGAGTTTATTGACCGGCGAATCACCTTAATTGATCTTCCTACGCGTTGACTATTCATATTGCAACCCACACAAATCAAATGAATATGAAATCCGGAGATCATTGTTTCAAGAGGCAGCCAAAAGGCAAAAACAAACTTACCTCAAAAAATGAAGCGTATGGCAACGATTGGTGGACTTTCCACTCAAAAACGCCTCACAGATCACAGTGCTAGAAAACACTTGGTCCAAAAGTAGAGTGAATCAGAAATCCAGCCCATCACACAATGCAGATAACAGGGCATAAGAACATTGCTTCCAATTGAAGTTCCATCAATAATTATAGCCACACAAATGAAAATCAGCACAAAAACATTTCCGGCATTTTAAGTAACACTTCCAATGAACTTAATAATCTCTCAAGTACGAACGAATGTCATGTTGAACCCGACTGTCGATCACAGTCTTACTGTCAGGCTCAGCTGCCATTGCCGTCGACAATGCCTTCAACTTCAAGCTTAACCTCAGGATACAATTCCACAAATAACACATTTGTACGTACTGTTGGTGCAAAACACACGGCCACTACGGGCGAAATGTTCACAATGTTTTCAGGGAATATTTATAGTGGTAATTTCAAAATCCATGTCCATGAGAATAAAAGTCCGGCTAAACCCGAGGCGAAACGACGAAGGATAATTGTTTACACTGATTCAGACAGTGAGTGAGACCGTGACGTAACTTTCGTTTGCTGGCTCCAGCACGCGACATTCCAAAGAAAAAGTAGCGTTTCTTTTTCGAATGTCTCTTATAAAGTCATGTGCATGGAGCTGTAATATTATCATAATTAAGTATTGTTCATATTGTTATTACTAACTCATGAAAATCAGAAATGAATAACCTTTAGTCATTGATACCCGATGTACATAAACCTTACCGGGTCTATATTTCAACGAGAAAGTGGCTGGCCCTCAGTAACGTGATGGGGTTACGAGTGCATTCAAAGGAAGCCGAAACATTGTAGCAATGTGGGTTTGGGTTAAGGAGGCTCACCAAATTCTGTTAGAATGTAAACAAATCACGGTGATGTGATACAAGAATCTCAAACTCGTCCCCGATAAGTATGTAAAATATGAACCTCGTCCACTAAATTCGATTTGGGCCTCGCTAAAGCTCGGCCCGAATCGAATTTAGTAGACTCGGTTCATATTTTACATACTTATCGGGGACTCATGAGAGATTCTCTATTTTTGTAGCAATTATTTAGCGCAAATACTGGGTGGGTGTGACTTTGAATACCAGTAAACAATTAGATGGTGGTTCAAAGCTGAGCCTTTGGATGTTTGAATATGCTTTTTTTTCTGAGTTGTGTTTCAGACATCAGAGGGCCCTCGCATTCTCAGAAATGTCAATGATTTTGTCATACGGACGATTCTGTCCTCCAGAACAATGCGTAACGTGACTGAGGTTAGATTGAATGTTTGGACAAGAATATGGACAGGGGTAAAAAATGAGTGCCGATTTGGTAAAATTTCACAAATTTTCGAAAAAATGCTTTTTTATAAACAAGTATTTCGATGGGCGAAAAAGGCCTTTCTATTAATCGAGATGGTCTGGATTTTGGCTCGTAGTATCAGCACTTTCTATTTATTCAGTTTTGGGATATTTGGTTTTAAATTTTGACCCCGGGTGATGATATTTTGTAACAAAATAAGTGCAAAACATCAGTTAGTTGTTACTATTTATAGTAACTCTGAATCTTTGTGACAATGTTTCTCCGACATGAGCAATTGAACAGATCCCCGCCAAAAATCGTCTGCTCATTCATAACGTTTGTTTATGCTTTGACATATCAGAGCTTTGTTTCTGTCGAGGGAGAAACTTTATTTTTTTTTTTTTTTATTAAAAAACTAGCATATTTTCCTTTCCCTTCATGTGCTCGAAAATGGACGTTATTATTTCCCGTGGTAACAGAATAGTGGAGGTGTTACAATTTAAAGATTTCTTTTTATATTTTGCTACATGAGAACGAATCGGGCTGTAGCTCAGTAAGTTCAGGCGTACCGTTTGCCGTTTGAAAGCACGTGACCAGTGCGACGTGAGTTCAAATCCCGCTGCTTCTTATATTTATTCATAATGTTAACATGAATATTTTTGACAATTTTGTTGTTTCATCGTCATGTATAGTGCAAGTTTTCGCAAATTAGTTTGTCAAAGGTTACTCCACAATCAGTATTTTTGAACAAAAATGTTGGAAAACAACCAATTGCCCAAAAGAACCAGACAATTTCTTTGCAGGTCATAATGTATCAGAATGGGTGCTGTTCCGTTGCAAAAATAAAGAAACCAGTAACGAGACGATAATCACTGTCTGTTGGTATCTTTTCTTCTGTTTGTTCAGCACCACTGTTTGTCAGATTCAATGTTTCTTTGAAAGAAAAGATTGCGAATATTCCCTACTGCATTCAACAAATAGCCCCTGTGAGGAACTAAAAGAGTATATGCACTGGCACTGTTTCATTACCACCATAAGTAATACATTTCATCTGCGTTATTTCAGTGATGAGTCCCTTAATTCCTGCTGCCCGAGTGGGAGTACTTTGACTTATTATGCAAATGCGTAGAATACATTAACAGTACACTAATCTTCAATCAACGTTTGCCATGCTTGTGTCAGTCTAGTAAGTATTTAAGTAAGGCAGTAGACAGCTGCTTCGAGATGGTCCTCTGCTGGATGCGAGATGGATCCGCCCTCTTTCATCCGACACAATACAAATCAGGTTTGTGAAAGAGTCGTGGTACCCCAATAATAAACAATCAAATGCATTCCATCTCTACAAACTTTAAATATTCAGTGTATTTTGAGCTAAAAGATGTTCCTTTCAGAGAATGACTTGCATAATAACTCTACGTACAAGTTATAGTGGAGCTAAACAGGGGCGGTGGACCGATGTCATAATTGCATGCGCTGGGGTCTATCATTTGTGGATACCATATTGTCAAACTGTGTGTATTGGAGGGCTTGCTATGTGGTGGTGGTGGTGTGTGTGTGTGTGTGTGTGTGGGGGGGGGGGGGGGTGCGCGTTTATTTCAGTTTTTACATTTTACATATCTAAACCGTGTTTTCGTCTTGATTTGCCAATCGCGGGTGTATCTGGAATATTTTCGATATTATGTGTAGAGCAGGGAGTCATTGTGGGTAGGAGAAGCGTCCACAGATAACAATTAGTGGTTTCGCAGATGAAGTTTAGATTCCTACGAGCATCTGCGTGGGACATTCTGGGTCTCTACCTCTTCTTCTGTTTATCGTGGCTCGCCATTATGTATTATGTATGTTATTTAAGATGAGTTAATATATTAAGAGTGGAACCGTTGATTTAAGTTTTAAGTTCAGACTCGAATTCGACTTGTTTCAAAATTTGGTGAGCATTCGGTTCTGTAACACGGTGTTCATGGTTTTGGTCGGCTGTCGTTCAAGATTGTTTGTTTCAAACAAGCGAATGATAACGTTGGTTCCATAGTGTAGCCCTTGTATGAAAGTCATTTAGAATTTAAAAAGAGTCTCTTTCTAAACTCCACAGATTTATTACCGCGAAGCATTATTAGCCGTTTGCGTGATTACTAGCTTTAGTGGTAGTTCATTTTATGCGTTGATCAGTAGAAATTCTGCGCCGACGGAAGGTCACACAGCGAAATTGTGGTTTGTCGGAAAGTTCAAGTCTTCTACACAACAGCTGAATAACTTATGTACGTCCGGGACGACCGTCATTGTGTCCTTGTGCAAGGCACTTTACCCTGCTTGCCTACATGGGGGCACAATGACACCGTGCACTAAGGCGTACTGCACGTCGATGGTGCACATGTCTTCAACCGCTGTAACCTTGCTTGGTGGAGCTTGAATGGAGTTGGCATGTTGAGGAGATGCCAGTTACTAGTCGATGCTCTGTGGTTCTCTCTGGGTACTCCGACTTCCTCCACCTGTAAAACTGTAACGGTCACGATTAGCCATTGTGCATAAGTATGTGACCTTAAACACCAATAAATAAATAATAAATAAATATCTTATGTCGGCCACTATTCCATTTGCGAATTCAACGTTTTTGATAACGTAAATGAGGTGATCACTCATCACGCAGTAACTGTTAAATGCCTTTAAAAATGCAGAGGAATAAATTTCGCAAGAATGAAATCATGAACAATGGAAAATTTGAAGTGTGCTATTTATTGGTTTATTCAACTGAAAATAAAATAAAAATCAATATTTGCCTATGGTTACCCTTATGAAATTTGTCAAAAATTCATCAAATTTTTTTTTACCATTATATGACGCAAAAGAGTTCTACATATAAAGATGCCTCTGTTTTCACTTTTCCTTCTGCTGAAATCGCTTGTTCTGACTGAATAAATCAACTTGATGTCAACAATGTGTGTCACTTGCAATTCAACTTTTCCGGCCATGACAGCCGAAGATTCACGCAGTGTCACCATTCAGTACATTATTAAATCAGGACTTGGAGTTTCACTCGAATGATTTATGAAACACGGGCCAACTTTTCAAAAAGAATCCAACCATATTCTTTCCAAACAGACTGAAGAATCTTCAGTTCATGTCTTTTGGTTTTCTATAAATTCAAAATATAGGTGTTACAACCGACAGAAAGAAATCGTCTATTCTAATCTTTTGTTTTTCAGAACTTCTACTGGAAAGCAACTTCCGCGACTTGGAAGATTGCAGTACTTTCTGTTATACCTCCACGATGCATTCTAATAGAAATACGGAGGTTAGTGTGCTTAAAAACAAAGTATACCTTTCAGAAGCTGATTTTGAGTTTTCGCTCTTGAAAAGGGAGAATGTCTTCCTTATCGACGACTGAGCGAACCCCCAATAATAATACCGCTTAAATATCAGTCATTCTAGGCATATATAAGAGAATCAATTCCAGCTACTTGAAGGGTTTTGTAATCACGAGTGGCCTAGATTGGCGGGTTTGGGTTGGGCTGAGTAATATTTCTACATACATAATGACGTGCATGTAGATGACAGTGTATAGGGTGGTGAGGGTTTAATTAGCTTCGAATATCCACAAATATGGCACTCTGCCCATAATTGTTAAGTTCTATGGGATGAGCTTCACTTATATTTTGTCGTTGCTATACAGAGGTTTTCAGTGGCCATTCAGGAATATGGGAGAGTACGCTTTGGAAAAATCCATTTTTCCAATTTTTTTGAGTTATCAGCGAGGCAGTGTTTCGATATGTGCCCTTATACCCCAAATGTCAGACTATCGCGATAGATACCTTTCAACGAAGCAGACGGCAAAACCACCGTTTGCTTCGCGCAACCCATTCAGTTCACTTCACTGCCCCCCCCCCCCCCCCCCCCCAACACACACACACACACACACACACCGAAGGTGGCGACCGAGAAAAGCATTTATTTACGCATCAGTTGAGTGTACGTGATTGTATTCTTGTAGTGGCCCTGGGAACTACAGTAGTGTTGTGAACTCAATGGACAAGTTGTTCTTTACTGCCAAAATATCACCCAGTGTCCATAATTTTGTTTGCTACTTCTCTGGGCAACGTAGTTGTAAACAATTGTCTAAACGTCGATTAGTTATTTTTCGTAGCAATTATTTAGTGCAAATACTGGGTGTGTGGGACTTTGAATACCAGTAAACAATTAGATGGTGGCTCAAAGCTGAGTCTTTGGATGTTTGAATATGCTTTTTTTCTTCAGAGTTGGGTTTCAGACATCAGAGGGCCCTCGCATTCTCAGATATGTCAATGGTTTTGTCATACGGACGATTCTATACTCCAGAACAATGCGTAACGTGACTGAGGTTAGATAGAATGTTTGGACAAGAATATGGACAGGGGTAAAAAATGAGTGCCGATTTGGTAAAATTTCACAAATTTTCGAAAAAGTGCTTTTTTATAAACAAGTGTTTCGATGGGCGAAAAAGGCCTTTCTATTAATCGAGATGGTCTGGATTTTGGCTCGTAGTATCAGCACATTCTATTTATTCAGTTTTGGGATATTTGTGTTTAAATTTTGACCGCGGGTGATGATATTTTGTAACAAAATAAGTTCCAAACATCAATTAGTTGTTACTATTTATAGTAACTGTGACAATGTTTCTCCGACATGAGCAACTGAACAGATCCCCGCCAAAAATCGTCTGCTCATTCATAACGTTTGTTAATGCTTTGACATATCAGAGCTTTGTTTCTGTCGAGGGAGAAACTTTATTTTTTATTAAAAAAAACTAGCATATTTTCCTTTCCCTTCATGTGCTCGAAAATGGACGTTATTATTTCCCTCGGTAACAGAATAGTGGAGGTGTTACAATTTAAAGATTTCGTTTTATATTTTGGTACATGAAAACGAATCGGGCTGTAGCTCAGTAAGTTCAGGCGTACTGTTTGCCGTTTGAAAGCGCGTGACCAGTGCGACGTCAGTTCAAATCCCGCTGCTTCTTATATTTATTCATAATGTTAACATGAATATTTTTGACAATTTTGTTGTTTCATCATGTTTTGTGCAAGTTTTCGCAAATTAGTTTGTCAAAGGTTACTCCACAATCAGTATTTTTGAACGAAAATGTTGGAAAACAAGCAATTGCCCAAAAGAACCAGACAATTTCTTTGCAGGTCATAATGTATCAGAAGGGGTGCTGTTCCGTTGCGAAAATAAAGAAACCAGTAACGAGGCGATAATCACTGTCTGTTGATATCTTTTCTTTTGTTTGTTCAGCACCACTGTCTGTCAGATTCAATGTTTCTTTGAAAGAAAAGATTGCGAATATTCCCCACTGCATTCAACAAATAGCCCCTGTGGCGAACTAAAAGAGTATATGCACTGGCACTGTTTCATTACCACCATAAGTAATACATTTCATCTGCGTTATTTCATTGATGAGTCCCTTAATTCCTGCTGCCCGAGTGGGAGTACTTTGACTCATTATGCAAATGCGTAGAACACATTAACAGTACACTAATCTTCAATCAACGTTTGCCATGCTTATGTCAGTCCAGTAAGTATTTAAGTAAGGCAGTAGATAGCTGCTGCGAAATGGTCCTCTGCGGGATGCGAGATGGATCCGCCCTCTTTCATCCGACACAATACAAATCAGGTTTGTGAAAGAATCGTGGTACCCCAATAATAAACAACCCAATGCATTCCATCTCTACAAACTTTAAATATTCAGTGTATTTTGAGCTAAAAGATGTTCCTTTCAGAGAATGTCTGGTACAATGACTCTACTTACAAGGTATACAACGTGTGGAGCTAAACAGGGGCGGTGGACCGATGTCATAATTGCATGCGCTAGGGTCTATCATTTGTGGATACCATATAGTCAGATTGTATGTATTGGAGGGCATGTTATGCGGTGGTGTGTCTGTGTGTGTGTGTGTGGGGGGGGGGGGGGGGGGCGTTTATTTCAGTTTTTACATTTTACATATCTAAACCGTGTTTTCATCTTGATTTGCCTCTCGCGGGTGTATCTGGAATATTTTCGGTACGATGTGTAGAGCAGGGAGTCATTGTGGGTAGGAGAAGCGTCCACAGATAACAATTAGTGGTTTCGCAGATGAAGTTTAGATTCCTACGAGCATCTGCGTGGGACCACTGGGTCTCTACCTCTTCCTCTGTTTATCGTGGCTCGCCATTATGTTTTATGTATGTTATTTAAGATGAGTTAATATATTAAGAGTGGAACCCTTTATTTAAGTTTTAAATTCAGCCTTGAATTCGACTTGTTTCCAAATTTGGTGAGCATTCGGTTCTGTAACACGGTGTTCATGGTTTTGGTCGGCTGTGGTTCAAGATTGTTTGTTTCAAAGAAGCGAATGGTAACGTTGGTTCCATAGTGTAACCCTTGTATGAAAGTCATTTAGAATTTAAGAAGAGTCTCTTTCTAAATTCCACAGAGTTATTACCGCGAAGGATTATTAGCGGTTTGTGTGATTACTAACTTTAGTGGTAGGTCATTTGCTGCGTTGATCAGTATAAATTCTGCGTCGACGGAAGGTCACACAGCGAAATTGTGCTTTATCGGAAAGTTCAAGTCTTCTACACAACAGCTGAATAACTTATGTACGTCCGGGACGACCATCATTGTGTCCTTGTGCAAGGAACTTTATCCTGGTTGCCTACATGGGGGCACGATGACACCGTGCACTAAGGCGTACTGCACGTCGATGGTGCACGTGTCGTCAACCGCTGTAACCCTGCTTGAGTGGAGCTTGAATGGAGTTGGCATGTTGAGGAGATGCCAGTTACTAGTCGATGCTCAGTGGTTCTCTCTGGGACCTCCGACTTCCTCCACCCGGAAAACTCTAACGGTCACGATTAGCCATTGTGCATAAGTATGTGACCTTAAACACCAATAAATATCTTATGCCCGCCACTATTCCATTTGCGAATTCAACGTTTTTGATAACGTAAATGAGGTGATTACTCCCCACGCAGTAACTGTTAAATGCGTTTAATAGTTCAGAGGAATACATTTTGCAAGAATGAAATCATGAACAATGGAAAATTTGAAGTGTGCTATTTATTGGTTTATTCAACTGAAAATAAAAAAAATTCAATATTTGCCTATGGTTCCCCTTATGAAATTTGTCAAAAATTCATCAATTTTTTTTTTACCATTTTATGACGCAAAAGCACACTACATATAAAAATGCCTATGTTTTCACTTTCCCTTCTGCTGAAATCGCTTGTTCTGACTGAATAAATCAACTTGATGTCAACAATGTGTGTCACTTGGAATTCAACTTTTCCGGCCATGACAGCCGAAGATTCACGCAATGTCACTTTTCAGTGCATTATTAAATCAGGACTTGGAGTTTCACTCGAATGATTTATGAAACACGGGCCAACTTTTCAAAAAGAATTCAACCATATTCTTTCCAAACAGACTGAATAATCTTCAGTTCATGTCTTTTGGTTTTCTATAAATTCCAAATATAGGTGTTACAACCGACAGAAAGAAATTGTCTATTCTAATCTTTTGTTTTTCAGAACTTCTATTGGAAAGCAACTTCCGCGACTTGGAAGATTGCAATACTTTCTGTTATACCTCTACGATGCATTTAATTCTAATAGAAAGACAGAGGTTAGTGTGCTTAAAACAAAGTATACCTTTCAGAAGCTGATTTTGAGTTTTCGCTCTTGAAAAGGGAGAATGTCTTCCTTATCGACGACTGAGCGAACCCCCAATAATAATGCCGCTTAAATATCAGTCATTCTAGGCATATAAGAGAATCATTTCCAGCTACTTGAAGGGTTTTGTAATCACGAGTGGCCTAGCTTGGCGGGTTTGGGTTGGGCTGAGTAATATTTCTACATACATAATGACGTGCATGTAGATGACAGTGTATAGGGTGATCAGGCTTTAATTAGCTTCGAATATCCACAAATATGGCCCCCTGCCCAAAATTGATAAGTTCTATGGGATAAGCTTCACTTGTATTTTGTCGTTGCTATACAGAGGTTTTCAGTGGCCATTCAGGAATATGGGAGGGTACGCTTTGGAAAAATCCATTTTTCCAATTTTTTTGAGTTATCAGCGAGGCAGTGTTTCGATATGTGCCCTTATACCCCAAATGTCAGACTATCGCGATAGATACCTTTCAACGAAGTAGACGGCCAAACCACCGTTTGCTTCGCGCAACCCATTCAGTTCTCTTCACTCCCCCCCCCCCCCAACACACACACACACACACACCGAAGGTGGCGACCGAGAAAAGCATTTACGCATCAGTTGAGTGTACGAGATTGTATTCTTGTAATGGCCCTGGGAACTACAGTAGTGTTGTGAACTCAATGGACAAGTTGTTCTTTACTGCCAAAATATCACCCAGTGTCCATAATTTTGTTTGCTACTTCTCTGGGCAACGTACTTGCAAACAATTGTCTAAACGTCGATTAGTTATTTTTTGTAGCAATTATTTAGCTCAAATACTGTGTGTGTGGACTTTGAATACCAGTAAACAATTAGATGGTGGCTCAAAGCTGAGTCTTTGGATGTTTGAATATGCTTTTTTTCTTCAGAGTTGTGTTTCAGACATCAGAGGGCCCTCGCATTCTCAGATATGTCAATGGTTTTGTCATACGGACGATTCTATACTCCAGAACAATGCGTAACGTGACTGAGGTTAGATTGAATGTTTGGACAAGAATATGGACAGGGGTAAAAAATGAGTGCCGATTTGGTAAAATTTCACAAATTTTCGAAAAAGTGCTTTTTCATAAACAAGTGTTTCGATGGGCGAAAAAGGCCTTTCTATTAATCGAGATGGTCTGGATTTTGGCTCGTAGTATCAGCACATTCTATTTATTCAGTTTTGGGATATTTGTGTTTAAATTTTGACCGCGGGTGATGATATTTTGTAACAAAATAAGTGCCAAACATCAGTTAGTTGTTACTTTTTATAGTAACTCTGAATCTTTGAGACAATGTTTCTCCGACATGAGCAACTGAACAGATCCCCGCCAAAAATCGTCTGCTCATTCAGAACGTTTGTTTACGCTTTGACATGTCAGAGCTTTGTTTCTGTCGAGGGAGAAACTATTTTTTATTAAAAAAACTAGCATATTTTCCTTTCCCTTCATGTGCTCGAAAATGGACGTTATTATTTCCCGTGGCAACAGAATAGTGGAGGTGTTACAATTTAAAGATTTCTTTTTATATTTTGGTATATGAGAACGAATCGGGCTGTAGCTCAATAAGTACAGGCGTACTGTTTGCCGTTTCAAAGAGCGTGACCAGTGCGACGTGAGTTCAAATCCCGCTGCATCTTATATTTTTTCGTAATGTTAACATGAATATTTTTGACAATTTTGTTGTTTCATCGTCATGTTTTATGCAAGTTTTCGCAAATTAATTTGTCTAAGGTTACTCCACAATCAGTATTTTTGAACAAAAATGTTGGAAAACAACAAATTGCCCCAAAAAACCAGACAATTTCTTTGCAGGTC